>RJWH01003579.1:0-23896 GCA_004363575.1 Solenodon paradoxus
CATATATTACTTTTCCAAGTCTTTGTAAAGGATTTTTGAGGGGGGGGGGCAGCATTAAAAATGCATTTGCTATCCAGCAGGTTTAGTTTCAGAACCCATGATAATTTCATTTTCATAAACTAATTTAGCCAATCTCATGAGCATGTAAAAGGCAAGTAAATGAAATACAAATAGAGAGGAACGACAGAGAGCACCGTGAGAGGGCAGCACACAGTAACGAGTGGCCCGTAGTGCAGAGGGAGCGGTGGGGGGAGCTGTGGGGGGAGCTGCCGCTGGAGGGAGGCGGCTTAGCAAGAGGGAGTAAATGTTGAGCCGAGCGCACAGAAGTTGGGTCCTCCTAGTTTCCCTGAGACCTAGGGTGACAAAGAGGGCTAAAGCCTCAAACCCATGCTCCTGGGTGTTCCTCCCCCTCCCTACCTGTCTGTGCCTCTGGGAAAGGCTATTTTCTTCTCTAGGAGGAAATTAAATGACCGCCCTAACAGAGGGAAAGCTTAGAGTCTTCGACTAAGAATCCGTTTTTCAGCTAAGATTTGGACTGTGCACAGCCTTTGGAATAATTCCCATGACCCAACCCTTCAAAATCACTCTGGTTATTACCAGAATATTCTTAGAGCTGTGTTCTGCTGCAGGGCCCGTGCGAGGCTCTTTCCTCCTTCTGTAGAAATGCCGTTGAACGCAAGACTAGGAAGGAAAACACCTGGGGTGGATTAGCAGGCACGTCTACATTTGGCTTTGTCTTTAGCCACTAGCACTGCCAGGAACGCTCCCCCACCCACCACCCCACCACGTGTGACCCCTCCTCACGCTGGCTCAAGGCAGGAAGCAGAAGCGCACAACCCTGCCAGCAGCTGCCCAGAGCCCATGGCCAGAGCCCATGCCCAGAGCGTGGGGAGACACGCAAGACTGCTCACAGAAAACGGAACATGGGCAAGACCTGGTCCCAGAGGACCATGAGGCCGAGACGGCCTGGTGAGCTCTGCTTCAGAGGGCTGACATTTTCAAGGGCCATCAGTGAATGGGAAGGCTCCTCCGCTCCCAGAAAGCAGGAACTCTACGAACCCCCACTGTCTTTGGTGCTTTTAGTGGCAGGAAGGACACAGGTAATAGGGAGACACCTAAGGCTCTGAGATTTGGCCAGAGGCCCAAGGAAGTACATGTCTGCTCATACTAACGAAAGGTCCCCTCTCTCCCAGCACCATCCTGAGAATGAGAAGGAGCAAGATTCTTCCCCGTGTCCCTTTCAGTTTTATCTGGACATAAGAGTTCCCCCGAAACCCCCGTGCCCCACTAGAAGCACATGAAGAAGCCGCCAGGGGCGGGCAATACCCCAGGTGTTAATCTGGGTGGAGGTTATGCTGCTGTGTGCACATGTACGAATAATGCATTCGACTGTGCCTCTTCTATGTCAGCAGATTTTTTCCTGAAGAAAAACCACACGCACAAATACTGGTCCCTTAGGAAAGCCAATCACCCTCCTCCCTGGCAAACGGAGAGCGCCCGAGGGAGCAGGCGGGCCCCGGTGGCAGTGCGGCTCAGGCAGCAGTTACCTCAGGTTGGCCAAGCTCGGGTGGTTTCTCAGAGCCTCTGCAAAGGCCTTTGCTCCGTCATCACCGATCCTATTGCCCCACATCCTGAGGGCAGAGGCAAGACAGAGTTAGTGCACACACACCCCTCCATTTGGCTCTGGTGGCAGGTGTTTTTGCTCCATCCCTGGAGCTGTGGCCCGGCGACCATTCCTACACCAGCCCAGGTGAGCCGCTGTGGGTCTCAAATCCAGAGAGAAACAGGAATAAAGAGAAGGCTTGTGAACATGAGTTCATCAACACATTACACAATGAGCTCAAGTCTCATTCTGAGCTGTCAGGGAGCCAGGCTCATGACTGTCCCAGAAAGAAAGGACGGTGGGCGCCCAGCTTAGGACGGTTGCACTTAGTGGTGGCGGGAGCAGCATGCCTTCAACAGAAAGTACTTCAGGTTTTGAGTGGTGGGCGCTTCGGGTGAGGCAGAGAGCAGCAGGGAGTCTCGGGCCCCATCAGCTCCTGGTCTGACGGTGGGACCTGAAAACCTACACGTACCGGGGTGCTTGCGTTTTCAACTGCAGATATTTCCTACTTGCTGCGAGTCTAGAGGAGGTGAGCCCGTCGGAAGTAGGGGAGAACCCGGGCTGCGTGGCCCGGCTGCAAAGGCAGGCCGGCAGGCAGCGCTCCCCTGGCCGGCCCCACGCAGAGCGGGGACAGACAGGCTTGCAGACACAGGCAGCAGAGCTCAGGAAGCGCAGTCAGAAAGCTCATCGGTAATGTTCCTTTTATGGAAAGAGAATGTTGCCAAAGGGCGCTGTGAGGACTGTGTGGTTTGCGGGGGAAGGTGGCAACGATCAAGCTGTGCTCTCGATGCAGGAGCAGCGACACAAGGGCACCTGGAGGACCTCCTCCTGCCTCTGCCCCCCTCCACCGGCAAGGTCGGGCAATGTGCATGATGTCTTGGGCCTCCTGTCTCTTCTTTTGTAAAGCAGGGATAATAAGAACATTCCCTGTTGGCAGTGTCGCAGGGGTTAACTGAGTTCATAGATGCCAAGCATTTAGAACAGCGCTTGGCCTCTAACAGGGATCAGCTATCGTGTGGAGGGACAGTGTCCACACAAGCAAAGCAGGGCTGCCCGGCTTCTACACAAGGAGACTATCACCAAGCAAGCACCCTGGCTACGCCCCTCCGGCCACAGCTTGCTAAAACCTTTGAATGAGTGTTTTTATTTTATTTTTTTTAAATGCATGCATTATACAAATATATAATAAACTAGAAAACTGCTCATGGCATGAGATTAAGTGGAAAAGGCAGAACAAAATTCTGGACATATAGTTTGACTTCTATTAAAAGAAAATTAGCACAGAGAAAGAATGTAAGAGCAAGAGAGTTTCTATTAACCTAAAATGTTGTGATGAGGCTGAGATAATTTTTATTATATTTCTCATAATTTCCAGAGTTTACAAATAAAATTACCTGTGTTCCTTTTATAATCAGATTGTTTAAAATATAAAAATACAGGCAGTGCGGCTGAGGGCCTCTAGATGGCTAACGTGCGGGCCATGGAAAAGCCCAGGGACCCAGCTTCCAGACCCCGGGTTGGGGGGTAAAAGTAACTATAAAAACCTTGAGAATCAAAACTACGAGCTCTACCTCACACCCACCAGGATGGTCGCTATGAAAAATAAAGTACCCAGAAAATAACAAGTGTCAGCAAGCATATGGGAAAATTGGAACACTTGAGCGCTTATTATTGGTGGAAATGTAAGATCGGTACAGCTGCTTTTTTTTTTTTTTTTTTTAATTTTGTTTATTTTTACTGTTTTTACCAATGGGGAGATGCAATTTATTTTCACCAGCAGCCAAAGGGGCAAGGGGAATACACCATTGGTTAACAATCTGTATAGGATGGATTACTTATGCAAAAATAAGAATCTCCAAAACAAAGGATAGTAGTGAGCATCTCTGTACCCCTCAATGACTGCAGCATGGCCACAAACACAGAAACTTGCAAAACCCCCCGCCCCTCCCCTCTGTACACACACACACACACACACACACACACAGATACATCATAGAATTACAGGGTGATCAGTACACTAATTGAGGACAGGGGATAGCAATTCTGCTGTTACAGGGGAGACAGGCAGGGAAAGACAGTTCTTAACCGCTGTCAAGTACACGACAGGGAGCAGTCTCTCCTCCACATCCCCACTCCCCTACCCACCTGCCACAGAAGGGGTTAGTTTGTCCCCTCAGGGCCCTTGCTGGACCTAGCCCACCTTATAAGCATCAAGGGTGGAAAAGAAAGCAGCTCCTCAAGCATTGAAAATACAACTACCATATAATGCAGAAATCCCATTTCTGCAGGCAGTATCAAATGAGTGGAAGCATGGAAGAGAGATGTGTGTCCACGCTCGCAGTGGCGCTGCTCACCATAGAAGAGCCCACCTGTAAACCAGCAGGTGACTGGACACACGAAATCTGAACTCTGCACACAGTGGAATATCACCAGCCTTAGGAAGGAAAGACATTCTGACACAAGCCACTCACAGGGGAACCCTGAGGACGCTGCACTCGTGAAAGCAGCCACAAAAGGACAAATACCGTGAGAGTTCACTCATGTGAGGACCCGGAGTCGTCACATGGAGAGACAAAGAACAGGCTGAGGGGAGGCAGAAGGGGGCGTTAGTGTCTGATGGAGCAGAGTTTCAGAGGACGAGCATTCTGCAGACGCATGGTGAGGGCTGCCCAACATCGTGAATGTCCTTAAGGCCCCTGAGCTGTGCACTTAACTATGGTAAAGATGGTCACTTTTAAGTTCTACTGACTGTACCACAATAAAAAGGGCTCCAGAGAATACACCATAGTAGACGTTTCTACCCGCCAACTGGCATTATCGTTTCAGTTATTATTTATCTATCATAGTTACTATTTACACATCACATTCTTAAAATGCACCTGTGCCTATGGAAACTCACCACATGGGGCTACAACAGCTCCTTCCATTAGCTGGCAATCATAATATGGATTTTCGCATGAATTAGAAGTTCATGCCGCTAAAGCTGCAGTCAACCCTGGGACTTCCCACAGCGGTTCCCATGCAGAAGCCGGGAGCTCACAGGGGTCAGCAAAGATGGCACCGAGGCTGCTCTCCCACAGCTTGGCCCCCAGGCCTTTGGTGTATGTATGCACAAAAAGACCAGCGGGAGTGGAATACTAGCCAGCTATTAAGGAGGATGAAATCCTGACATTTGCAACAACATGGATGGAGCTAGAGGGAATTATGCTGAGCGAGATGAGTCAAAAGAAGAAATGTATCATTAGATGGTTTCATTGCTGTGTGAGCTGTGAAAAAAACAAAGAAACAAATGAACCAAATAGAAGCAAAATAGACTTTTAGTTTATAGAATCAAATGAGTAGAACCAGAAGGGAAGAGGGCAGAGACTGGGTCAGCAGGTTAAGGGAGGTCAACTGGATGTGAAGAAGAGAAATGGACTGTTGGTGGCGAACCGTGCAGTGTACACAGATGTTGTTTACCGTGACACACACCTTACACGTATGTTATAGTGCTATTTTCTTTCAAAAACTTTTCTGAATGTTTAAAAAAACTGAATAGAAACCCAAAACTCTGTTATAAAAGGCAACAGGAAAAAGGTCAGCAGTCCACAGGTGCTCACACAGAGCAGACTGCATTCCACGCACATGTGCGGCACAGCTACTCACCCAATATCAAAGATTGATTTGCTATTCTTCACAGCCAGAGCAAGACACTTTCCTCCTTCGCTGGTGATTTTGTTTGCTCCCAGTCTGCAGCGAGAGTTGTGCACGTCAGCTTCTAGCTTCGAGAGGACCCCAACATCAGCCGCCCTGCGGCCCCTGCTGAGAGGGTGGCCTCCCCCTGGGACCCAGAGCAGTCATGCCTCAGGCCTCCTCTCAGTTGATGGTCACAGCTCTGCAGAAACTGAGAGGCCTGAGCTCTGCCAGAGGTTTGTTTCTTCATTGACCCCCAGCATCACTCATTTCCAGCAGCAGACATGGGGGTTGCCGCTTGAACCACAAAGGATCAGGATGTGTGCACTCCCAGCACTGGGAGCACCAGGGGCTCCACGCCTGGTGCTCTGCTACCACTGACTGGTATTTCTCTTACTTGCAACTAGATGTGTCCTGTGGAGAGAATGCTGTGTCTCCCCAGTATTCATATGTTGAGCTCCTAACCCCCAAGGTGTTGGTACCAGGAGGTGAAGGTTTTGGCCGTGCTCACCTCATGCACACCTGCATGTAAGCCTGGTGAACAGAAGTAGCGCCCCTTCAAAAGGGGCCCCTGCAAGCTCCTTGCCCACTTCCCCACCAGCGAGGCCCAGGGAGTGGCCCTCACAAGACACCGGAACTGCAGCACCTGACGTTGGACAGCTTCAAACACTGTGAGCAATACATTTCAGATGCTTATAAGGCACTGAGATCATGGTATTATATCAGAGGAGCACAGATGGGCTAAGATGATGAGGAATTTTCCCAAGCATTTCTTCTAGTCTGCAGCTAATAAAATACAAATGCTAGGCTTCCCACAACCAGGGCGAGGTGGCCCTTTCAAAATCCAAGTCCTGGGGCCTGCAGAAGGTGGCTTTGATGGTGACATTAATTCTTGTTTTGAAAGATGAAAGGATAATAAGAGAAGCAAAGAAGAAAAGAAGCTACTGAGGAAATGCCCCCAACTTACTTGATGTGAGTGAGGCCTTTGCATTCATCCAGGATCCTGGCGACGTACTTGGCTCCGACGTCAGTGATCTGGTTGTTGTATAATCTTCGAGGGAAAACACAGCAGTGAGACTTTAGCTCCATTGTTGCCTTAATACCCTCGTTTTGTGAGAAGTCAGAACGTGCTATCTGCTGACTGGCAAAGTCTGGGTTAAGAAAAGAAAGGACGTGCACATGGGGGCTCAGAGTCCCACAGGCTGGGCTCAAAGTCAGCTCCACCAATGTCCCCAGGTTTATGCCCCGAGTCACGGACCCTCTCTGTACCTCTCTTCACCTATACTACAGGGGAAGGAGTCAGGGCTTCTTCACAGGGTAGTAATGAAGATTTTTACGGGGTGGTTCCAAGCCCCCATACACATGCTGGAGAAATGGCAGGTGGGGTGTTCTACGTAGCTTGCCATCAAATCCCGAAGAGGGTGAGCTTCACTTTTGGAAACCTCAGTGTCCACCTTTTGGTCATTTTACCACTTGAGACCAATTCAACAATGAGGCAGAAAGAAGTTGAAAGTGTAACTGGATTGATGTTCTGAGGGGTCCACAGTCGCACAGAACTCCAGAGCCTAGAGGCAGCCTGGGATTGTGTGGTTCAGGGTCATCAGGAGACTGGGGCTTGGAGAGGCTGACTCTATTCCAGTTTGCAGAGTCAACTGGCCCACTGTCCTGGGCCAGGTCAAACTCAAAAGGTGTTCATAGCTATTTTAGCAGCTGACATACAGCTGCTCATCTTGATCCCACTTGCTTTGAACATTCATGCATTTTGCTGCAGAAATGTGAGTTAAAGATTTGAAAAGGGAGCACATTCCCACTAGTCATGTCACCACTGCAGGGCGTGCACTCTGATTTTGATTCACAACTGGCCCCTAGCTTCTGGATGAGGGACCGGGACGCACAGTCGTGGAGTCCAGCACACAGTGCTCTAGCTGGACAAAGCGTATCCCCAGACAGTCTCTCACCGCATTGCCCAATAACCGCTTGTGCAACAACCTGCCTACACTAGGATTCCAATCATGCAAGTGCGGAAGCTGAGGCTCCGACCCACTGACTTGCTCAAAGAGCGGGCTGTTGGCCAAGGCAAGAGCAGAACCCTGGACTCCCAGCTCCCCGACCCGTTTCTTTATGGTGCCCTGCACTCCAGTCTCAATCATCCCAGGGCAATGACAGTGTTCTGCTGCTCTGCATTATTGCTATGTGGCTGGCTCAGTGTTGTGGAGAAATACATACCCTAGATAGGTCAGAATTTTGTACTTGGTCAGCTCTTCACAGAGCACCTTGACCCCACAGTCAGTGATCTGGTTTACGCTGAGCCTGAAACAGAAAAGAAAATGACAAATCAGAGCAGCTGCTCATTACGAAGAATCCTACAGGGTCCAGAAACCTCCAGGCCCAGCTAGAAAGGCTCCTGAGAGAAAGGTCATAGCAGTCAGCCAAACAGCCTCTTTAAAAAGCCTGGTGGTTGTGACAGACCCACCCAGAACCAGCCCCTCGCCGCAGCCCTGGTTCCGCAGAAAGGCCGGGAGGGATGTGTGAAGGAACCCAGTGCAGCCACCTCCAGTATCCGGCATCAGACGGCATCCTCGTGTTAGCCAGACTCGACCGGGGTCTCACTATGGGGCCGCAGGGTTTGGATACGTGTTTCTAGTGATGACAAGACTGGGAGGCAGAACGTTCTGCTCCGTGCACGTGGTCGGTGTCCTTCAAAACTCAGGGCAGTCACCAAGGAGAACTGTCCTGCCCCACACATCGACAGCCTCCCTATCCAGAGACACAAGGGCTAAACCTGACCTGCCACCTGAGAGTCAGTCTCCAGAGACGGCCTGTGCAGTGAACTACACTCTACGACACCTCTACAAAGCAAATGCCAGGCTTTGAGGAAGACAGGAAAGGAGGACCCTTCAGGATGACAGCTCTCTTCCAGACAGGGCCCAGCACACTGGAATTGTTCTGCAAAATTCCTCTCCTGGCAGGATATACAAGTTTTTAGCCCCCAGTCCCAGATCTCGAATCCAGCTGCTTGAGCTTTCTCTTTACATGGTCTGCACCCTGCCGCCTGAGCTACACAGGTGCACCAAGCAGGCTATTTTGATGTGACTAAAATATAAAACAATTTCTTTACTACCAAGGAATCTCTACAATCAACTACCCTGATCTTCATAATCCTCCACCCCACCATGGAGCGGGAGCTGGTCAGAATAAGGCCCAAGGAAGAATGGGAATGAGGGATGAGGTGAAGATCAGGAGTTAGAAGAGGTTAAGTCAGGGGTCAGCAAACTTTTTTTGTAAAGGGACAGAGCAAATATTGAAGGCTTTTCAGGTCATTTGGTCTCTACAGCAACCACTCATGACTGTGTTCCAACAAAACTTTATTTGGAAACACAATCCATGATTCACATTGGGTCCACAAGTTGACCTCTGTAGTAAGTAAAAGGGTGAACAGGCAAAACTTGATTTTTAAGCAACAAAGTGATCAGATCAGACACTCTGGCCCTTCCCCACAAGGCACCCACCTGGGTGTTGGGGCACAGTGTGGACATACACTGCATGGCCATCTGAAGTAACAGAGGCTACTGGTCACTCCCAATATCAATGCTTTCTCAGAAAGAGAATGCCCCACTTTTTAGTCAGGCACATGTGACTAAGTTCCAATGACATTTAAGCAGTGGTCTCATCAGCAATAGCTAAGAAAGATTCTGAAAAGAATGGATGTGTCCTTTGTCCTTCCCTCTTCCTGGTAGCTAGAATGTTGACCTGATGGCTGGAGCTTGGGCAGCCCTCTTACACCAAGAAGTGAAGTCAGGTAGTAGGATGGCGAGGCACTAAGGCAAAGGCAGCCGGGGCTTCTAATGGTCATGGAGGCCATAGCAGCCCTGAACTGTCTTCCTCTAGACTTCTGCACAAGCCAAAGAAGCTTGTAATTCATCTAGGCCACTAATATTTTGAGTGTTCTTTAACTCTCAGCTAAAATTAGCCCTGACTGGTGCCTTAAGGGGAATCAAAATACTGGGATTGCCATCTCCTCCTGCTATCTTTTTGCTGCTATGGAGGAAAATGTCACTTTGGAACAGCTGCCTGAGGCCAAAACATTATACTGGTGCCATTTCCATCTTCTAAGATGAGCACTGCTGTGAGATTGGCTGGAGCTGTGGAGGGAGAGTCACCAGCTAAGAGCACAGAGAAGTCTCCAAATCTTCCAGTTCATAGACCATAGAGCCTCAGTTACCCTACACCCCACCCTTCCCACACAGTGACACCCACGATCAGCACTGACGCCGTTTGCCCTTTGGAAATGCAGCAGCCAGGTAATGGAAAATTGAAACCCCTGCAGAGACGACAGGGTATATTTTATAGCAGAAAAGCTAACAGAATAAAATGTATTCGCCTTTCTGTCCTCTAAGTCACCAAACAGGATATCAGCCTTCTGCACTGAGATCCCTGACTCAGTGCAGCTCAGGGTGCTGGCTCTCATCTTGGAGAGTAACTAATGCCAGTTAGCACCATGTCTGCTTTTTCTGCAATCGTAAAAGCTCCCAGGTGCCAGAAACCTTCCCTGGGCTACCTCTGAGCCTCACATTTCAAGAGGTAGTTTCTCTGTGATTCTGGCTCTGCCAAAGCCCAGATGACTGACCTTGAGCAACGTATTACCTTCTTCATGCCTCCATTTCCTCATCTGACAAAACGGAGAAAATAACTGTACTTACCTTCTAGGGAGGTGAGAAGATTAAAACAGGGAATATTTGTAATTCCATCACCTATTCCCACAAAGGCTGTTTGTTATTACTGTAATTGCTAGGCTACCAGCATCTGCTTTGTCCCGATGAAGACACTGAGGCTCAGAGACATTAAGCAACTTGTTCAAGGACACCCAGCGGAGAGGAAGCTTTGCTCCTTGCCCTCTGCCGCTCTGAGCTAGAGAAGGTCTGGATATTCCAGATCAGACTCCTAGGGGAACCGCAGCACCCCACTTCTGGTGTCCCCTGGCCTGCAGGCGGCCCCCCACACCCCGCCGGCGGAGCCTCACCTGATGACGGTGAGGCGGCTGAAGCAGGGCTGCAGTTCCCGCACCCCATAGTCGTTGAGATTGTTGTTGTCCAGTTCCAGGGCAAGCCGCCTGCGCAGGTGGTGCAGGACGAAGGAGAGGGCGCTGCAGTCCGCCGAGTAGGCGTTGCAGTAGGTCAGCTTGAGGTAGTTGGCACAGATGCCCCTGGCCGCCAGCTGCCCCACCTTCTCGCTCTGGGTCTCGTAGATGCAGCGAACCATCCAGATGAAGGTGGGCATGGCCTGCACCTTGCTGAAGCCCCCAGACCGCACCCGGGGCAGGTCCTTCAGGTAGGACCGCAGGCTGGCAAATAGGTGTGCCCACAGGGCCTTGCGCTTTCTCCTCAGGGCAGAGGCGGGCACCAGGTGCTGCAGGAGCTTCTGGTTGGCTTTGGACAGCAGTCCGCATAGGAAGAGGTTGATGAACTGGAAGTGGTCCTTGTTCTTGAAGGGGTCCTCCCGCGCCGCACCACGGCCCCCCAGGCACGCCAGCGGCGGGTAGCAGGAGCCCACCTCTGCTTCCGCCTGCGGCACACACTCCTGGAAGAACCTCAGCAGCTCCGGGGTGCCCACCTTGCTGTCCACCACCAGGAAGAAGGCGGTCAGGAAGGCCTGCAGGGTGATGTGGAAGAACTCATAGGACGTCTGCTCCTCCCCGAGGCCCGGCTCCGGCACGGCCCGCAGGAAGCCCAGCTGCAGGTCTTCCTCCTGGATCTCCGAGGCCTGAACCTCCTCCTGACTAAAGACAAAAAGGTTCTTCTCCATGCCCCAGTGGGCCACCCGCCCGAGCGAATGCAGGGTGCCCCGGCCGGCGCGGAAGGCCTCCGTCTGGCTCCGGGTGTTGCGCTGCACCAGGCTGGTGGGCTGCGTCCTGTTGAGATGGACCTCGGTGATGAGCAGGAAGACGTCGGTCAGGGTCATGGCAGAGTGCGGCAGCTGCGGGCAGCTGTCAAAGGCGCTGTAAAAGTGCTGGAAGCAGCGGAAGATGATCCAGCAGAAGAGGGGCACGGCGCACAGGCCGCAGAGGTGGGGGTTGGCCTCCAGCTGGGTCAGCAGGCGGTGATGCTCCTGGCGCTCTGGAAACATCCTCCCGGCATAGGCCCGCAGGTGGCTCTGGGAGAAGCCGCGCAGGTGCACCTTCTTCCGCAGGAGCTGGCGCGGGATCTCGATACCCGTGCGCGCCGTGAGCACCTTGGTGGCACCCTTGAGCAGCTTCCCGCTCAGCAAGCTGGCCAGCAGGACCAGCGGGTGCGCGGGCTCCCAGGGCGAGGAGGAGTCGGGCACCCTGCTCAGGTCGAAGCCCGAGTGCAGCTCGTCCAGGCCGTCGAAGGTGAAGAGGGCCGCGTGGGGAAAGCGCAGCAGGAAGGCGAACACCTCCTCGGGGTCCTGCTCCGGGTAGCAGTAGTGCTTGAAGAGCAGGTCCTGCAGACGCAGCATGGCGCTCTCCTTGAAGCAGCTGAACATGCGGCAGCGGAAGTGGAAGAAGAATTTGAGCCCCGGCTCCAGCTGGCCGGCCGCCCACAGGCTCTGCAGCCGCTGCAGCAGCATGGACTTGCCCACGCCAGCGTCCCCCGAGACAAAGATGGTCTCCCCCTGCTCGCTGAGGAGGCCCGTGCTGTGGTCCAGGAGACAGGCCAAGCTGTCCAGGCTGCCCAGGCTCTCGTTGCTGAAGCCCACCAGCTCCACGACGCTGTCCGTGTACACCTCCTCCAGCCGCAGCTCCTCCTTCTGGGCGTAGCACAGCAGGAACTGGGAGTCGCGGCCTGACTGCCCCCGCAGCTTCTGGGAGTACCTGCTCACTGCAGAATGCAGAATGCGAGGACCAGGAGCCAGGGGGCCGGCGCCCAGTGAGAGAGAAACGGGAAGCCTTTGGTGGTCAAGCAACTACAAACACACCGCCCAGACCTTGAGCCCGCGTTCAACCACTGCTCCAATGCAAAGGAGGTCCTTCTAGATGGGAGGGCCCTTGGAGCCCATCCCTCTGCCTGAGAGATTTAGCCACCCACAGGACAGCGGACTCCAGCTGGGGCGCCGTCTCAGACAGGCCTCCCTTATCCTGTTCAACTCCAGCTGTCAACTGCAGTCCCCTCGAACTTGAGGCCCAGGCCGAGGGCCCTGCTTGCCCACCCCAACCCAGAGTTCTGTGCAAGCACTGAAACTGTTCCAAAGGAAGAAACTGCTCTCTGCCTTTTGTTGATTACAGTGCTCTTGAAACAAGAGCTAGTTTCACAAAACCCAATGCTACAGAGCGGAGCTCACACTAGAGGGGGTGGCCCTTCCCCAGACAACCCAGAGCTTCACACATTTCTTTAACAGAGTTTCCGGATTTTAATTTAAATTAAGAAGATTGGGGACACAAGCCCATTTTCAGATTCGTCTATAACCCTTTCCCATAAACTTAGTTCACTTTGATTGTTCAAAGTTTACGAAGTTGTACTTGTAAATTACATTTTTTAGGCATGCCATGAGGGAGTGGTGGTTAGGTCACCCACCTCCAAAAGAGCACAGTCCACATACATCCTGAGGACCCAGGTTCATGTCTCAAGACAACAGGGATGTAACCAACGTGAAGGACTAAAAATAAATGAATAAATAAAATACTCCCTCCTCACTCTTTTGCCTCTCTCTTCAACTTGCTTTCATTCCTGCCTCTATCTTTCCTTTAAAATATGTATGTATATTTTTCACAGATGTATTAAGGAAGAATTTGCATACTATAAAAAGCACCCATTTTACAATAGATATTGTTGCAAGGCAATGATTTTCAGTGAATTTACTAAGCTAAGCTAACAAACACCACTATGACCCATTCAGCAGGCAGTTCCTGCTCCCACCCAGACCCCTGGTCCTAGGCAACTGCTGATCTGCTGTGTCTCAGTATATCTGCCTTTTCTGGACATTTTGTATAAATGGATTCACATGATATGGAGTCTTTTGCATCTGACTTCTTACAGAGTGAATTATACTTTCAAGCAAGTCAAGTAGCTGGCTAAAGGACTCCACAACGAAGTCTTTTGAAGGAACTATTCATCAGGCTGATATTTCCCTTATTTCTTGGGGGGAGGACACAAGTAAGGCGGGAAGGAGCAGAGTGAGAAACTAGAGCAACTGGAGATACCAGCAGGGCCTCAGGACAGTGCAGCTGGGCCTGGTGTCCCCAACACACATGCCTGAGTACCTGGGACACTGTCCTCTGCTTCTATGTTCAAGGTCAAACTTAATTGTTCAAAAGCGGAGTTTGGGACCTGGGTGCTGGCTGATGACGACAGGTCTCTGAAAGCGGAGTCAGCAGAAGTCTGGGGAGAAAAGTCCCCAGGCCAGACTGCACCGCAGCACCTGGGACTGTGGTCAGCAACCTCGTGCAGTCATCTAGCTGGTGATGAGTCTCCTTATTTGTCTGAGCTCCCTGAGGGCGGGAACCACATCTGAGTCAGTGCCCCACTGAACCTGAGATATTCCACACCCTGGCTCACAGTAATAGCGATACCTGCTGAACTAATCAATTCATTAATGGGGTGCTTTGTAAATAATGACTGTCACCCAGGGCTGACAGAAGAATACTTTTCCTAGTATCAAATCTGGAATGTTTTTAAAAATAAAAATGTTGGCACACCCTGGTGGAGTAGTGGTTAGGTCTATCGCCTCCAAAGGGTACAGGCCACATACCCCTGGGTTCAAATTCTGGGTCTGGGGGGAAACAACCAATGTGAAAAACTAAATAAAAATAAAATAAAAATGCTTCTTCCTCTTCTCTCTCCTGCCTGCCTGCCTACTTGCCTTCATTCCTCCCTGCATCTTTCCTTTAAAAAATTAAAAATTAAAATAAGTGCAATCTTGATTTATGCAGCCATTAAAATATAAACATATCAGAATAAGAAGTAAGAAAGAGGTCAGACTGAGGCCATTCCTCCACTGGCTCCTATGCTAACCAGACCAGCTACAGGTGGTCAGTTCAATCCCAGGCACCTGGGCTGCACTTGGGTGACAAGTGACAGCACTTCTTTCTTAAAAGGACACAGCAGCCGGGCTCCTCATGTTGACCACGCTGTGTGGGCCTTCAAGCCTTTCCAAATCCTAGAACCCTGCTTGCTTGGTGTCTGCAGTCCCCCTTGGGCTGACTCCTACCTGGGTCGGTGTTGACCACTGTTTTGCTCCGAATGAGCTGGGAAGGGGAGAAGCCAGTCTCCAGCAGCCAAGGCCTGAGGTCCATGTAGGCGTCTTCGAGTTGCTGGAGCACATAGAGGAAGAACGCGGACACTTCCTCACCCTTGCTCTGCACCAGGTCCAGGATCTTGCGGACCTGGTAGTGACACAAGCATGAGGGCATGAGCTGGCCCTGGGGCAGTTCCCCCACTGGAAAGCCCCACTCATGTGGCAGGGCTCTGAGATCTTGATGACAACCTCGAGCTTGGCCTCCACCCAGCTAGTGTGACATTCTACACCTTGAAGCCTAGAATCTGAGAAATGGCCTTGGCAAGAAATAAAACCACAGCGCTCTAAGAAACTGGGGGACTCCCAGGAGCCTCGAAAGTACAGACTCGCAAGCAGGGCTGTGTCCCACCCCTGAACCCCCGGAGTTTCACTGAGTCTCCTTTCCTCACTTAAATTAACACTATCGCTCTCTGGGGTAAGAGGTGACGGGAGAGGTCACCCCACAGACAGAATGAGGGGGCTCTGAGCCACACAGGCAGGTGACAACAGACCCCATGTGAGTCAGACTGTAAAAGGCTTTTTATTAAACATGCGGGGGTAGAAACCACAAGAGTAGTTACTGCGCTTCCCCCAGAAACTTCTGAGTCCAACAGAATCATGTTATAAACTGTCCTTCTCTAACTAGGAAGGAATTTTTGGTCTTGACAATTTTATTTTTCAGAAGGTGACACTAAGCTAGAGTGAAACAAAGGACTGTTAAGACTTCCCATGGTGGAGTGTGGACAGGCTTTTACTTTGGACCCAGCTTGAGACCCAGCAACCATTCCAGAACCCAAAACGATGGCCATCCTCAGTCTTATCGGCACTATGCAGAAAGACACTAAAAGAACATCACTGCCAGTAATTTATATTCATTTTCTTTTTCCCTCCTGGCAATTTAAAGTGAATTGATAAACGAATTGTTTGGAACCACACACATAACAAGGTGAGCTGAGACGTTAGCGGTGTTTGCTCTTGACCTAGCACTGGAGGGTGCTAAGCCCATAACTCAAGGGTTTGTGCTCTATAAATGACCCCACCGTGAGAGTCTGCCCAAGGTGCTAAGCTCCCAGTGCTCTTCACTCAGGTCAACCGAGAGAAGCCCCTTCTGGCAACCCAGGCTCACACAGTGCCAATGCCAGCCCCTGCCGCCCGGCACCTGGTCGGGCTTCGTGGGGCAGGCGCCCACGATCTCTGCATCTTCCACGGAGAAGTAGTCGTTCTCCAGCAGGTTGTCCAAGAGACACTGCGTGTTCCGAATGTGAGTGACCAGAAGTTCGCGGTGGCTTTTCAGCAATTTGATGTGGGAGTAAGGTTCTGACGGGATTATTTCCATCTCACTGCGGCCCCACTTCTCCATGGCTAAAGTAGCAAGTTCCTTTCCCCAAATTCATCTTGGGGTGCATGGGTCTTCCCGCAGGAGGGCAATCAGGATGCAAGGCCCTGGCTCTCAGTGTAGCCCCTGCAGAGACACAGGAAATCAGCAACAAAGCAAAAGCCCTGGGCTAGATCCCTGTCCATCTCTCTGGTCCTAGGATTTCTCTCCTTGGAACAGGAGGAAGCCATGCTTAAGGCATTGATCTGAAATGGATTAAAGAAAAAAAAAATCATAATTTAATGTTTCTGCTTGAGAGGCAGTTACATTGTTGGGGTAGGTGACCAGAGATAGACAACCCTTTTGTTCAGCAAAGCTTGTGTGTGTGTGTGTGTGTGTGTGTGTGTGTGTACAACAAGTGTGCCTTAATCATAAACTGAGACATGGAAAAGTGAATTATTTTCCATATTCCATTCTAATGTTAACTGACCACCTCATCATACACACAGTGAATGTCCTATCTTGGTAGGAACAGGACCCAAGTTATTTTATTTGGGTGTAAAAAAAATAACTTTGGATTCCTCTGCATTATCTCCAAATTGCACTGATTTGCTTTACTATATAACACAAGATCCTTCAGTCACTTCTCCAACCATCCTGTGTATATAAAATGGGCCAGAATCTTGGAAGCGGAAAGGCCTTAACTGGCCACTTAGTCCTTTGTCTAAGTAGGAAATCTCACACATTCCAGAGAAATCTTTGAAAATTTTTTGTTGAGCTCAAAATTCATAGACTTCTAGACACTAAGACTGTCACTAAAATATATTTCAAAAGCCCCCACCTGTCAAAATTCAAGTTCAGTAGTTCTCAAGTTTTATTCCACCAAGTCACACAGGGGTCACCAGCTCCCTAACACTGTTTCATTCTTTTACCAGTCGAGTTGCCCGCCAAGCACCGCCAGTCTTAAAGAGGGTCTCAGCCGGACCCCACAAGATCACTTCCATTTTAGAACCTGAATGAGCATGAGGCAGTACAATTTAACATTCTACACAGAAGGATGAGAGATCCTTACAAAAGGAATTCAAAAGGATGAAACTCATTGGTTAGTTACTATTCTACCAGAAGCTTGATAATCTATTTGATGCTAATTCAGCCTTTTCTACTGGGGTCAATTCTACGACCTACTGTAGAATCCATACCTTCAAAAACTTGGTTCCTTTAATGTTACCAGTTAGTAATATAAAATTGAATTAGTGGTTAGTAATACCTTTTCAAGGTTTTAGCATTGTTCTTTGAAGTAAGAAGATTCTAAAACGTTTTTCTTTTTGTACATCTTTAGTTTTCAAATTCTTCCTACAATCTGCAAAATCAAAGAAAAAAAAGGTTTCTTTGAAAACATGATTCTGCTGAAAGGTAAATACATAAATGAAACTGAAAACAGAATAATGTTTAAACCCAGAAGTCCAGAATCTTCAAGTACCTTCTTCCTTTAGGACTGTGTTTCCAAAGTCACTCAATTCAGACAACAAATCACATTGCAGGGGGGCAGCAGGGGGGGTGGGGTGGGGATGGGGGTGGGATGGAGTCCCACCTGTACTTTACTTGCTTAACTTTTTGCTTTAAAATTGACTTTATTTTAAAACTCTAGTAGATTACATTTCCCTAACAGAATTTTACTAATTTAATCTTTAATCTAAAAATCAAAGTATTTTAATTGTACTAATTTTTTTGGTAAATAAGTCACATGAAATAAACAGAAAGTAACACACACACATACATTCCCTGGAAATAAAACCACGCTATAGACTACCTGCTCAATGGGCTGCCAAGTTTCTAGGTCTTAGATTTATTTTCTTAGAAGCATTTGAGAGGTATTAAAGGCAACGTTGTACAAAACAGACATTCTCTTTGAGATCATCTTACATCTGACAGGCACATCCTGAGAGCTCAGGGGTGAAGCCTATGCCTGGGGCACAGTCCACACAGAGTCAAAAAAAACCAGTTTGCAGTCCTGGGAACAACTAAAATGAATAAATAAATGAACTGCTTCTTCCTCCTCTCTCTTCTTGCCTGCTGCCTGCCTGTCTTCATTCCTGCCTGCCTGCCTTCTGCTTTAAAAAATAAAAATAAAGATTAAATCTGAGAGGACTAGAGGAAGAATTGCCTTCTCTCTGGTGCTTCTCATTCCTCCTCTCCTAATTCTCACCTGTCTGCAAGGAGGGTCCCACTTTACATACACACTGCTGCTCTCTCTCCCAAGCCTGTGATTTCCACCCAGTCAGTGACTTTCTTCCCAGCCTTTCCCTATAATAATCACCGCAGACATTCCCAACTCTTGGCAGGAACTTGAGGAAAACTCCTGATTTATGTCCACCTAGGAAAAGCAATCAGTTACATGTCAGCCAGAGGATATTTTGTAATTTCCAAAACCCTCATTTGATAATCAGATTTGCAGAGTTAGCTCAATTCAGCAGGAAACTAACAAGGCGTGGATGTGGAAAGGAAACAACAAAATCTGGACCTGCTCTGACATGTTGAAGGCCAGGGCAGACCAGATTAATAGCTGGGACACCGTAGAGAAATTCAGTTCCAGGGCATCTGGTTACCAGAAGCACCAGAGAGTCAGGATCACCTGACCCTGAGAGGAGATCCTTTACTATCCCCACAGAGAAAAAAAGGTGGGCCTGGCCTGGCAGAAACAGGTCTGATCTTCACTTTCAAGCGAAAAAGGCTAGGTCAGGGCCAGAGCCAGAGCCAGGGAAGGGAGCTGGGCCTGCCGGGTGGGTAGACTCTCCCAGGCAGGTGGTACAGAGCAGCCAGGACTGAAGTGGGAGGGCGTGGGGAGGCTGCTCCAGGAGTCACCAAAGAAATCATCAAGCCAAGCGAGGTGGCCAGAGAGCAGAGCCACAGCAGAATGGAAGATGGAAATGGAATGGAGAAATGAGGATTAGAGGAGGCTAAAACACACCTACCACCCAAAGCCATCTCTGGGGCAAAGGCAAGTCAGGGAAGAGTCTGTCAGTGGGGAAAAGAGCCCCTTGGGAGCTTCAGGGGTTAGATGGCACCCCTGCCCATGCCTCTTCTTCCCTCATTCTGATCTGCCCTGGGAGAGGTTTCATTCCAGATACAAGCATGCCAGGACCACCCACCCCCTTCGGTTCCCTGTGGAAATCTGTGCCCTCATCCCATCTTGCAATGTGAGCCTCTGAAACAGAAAGCCTACAGAGCCTCACCTCAAGGAGAATTCAGGAAAGTTTCTCTGGAGACAATGAAGCCAGGACCAGAGAAAAAAAAGGAGAGGAGAGAGGAATTCTATAGGACAAGAGAGCAGACCATTGAACAGAAATAAAAGACAAGCCACATGTGTAGTTTGAACTTTTCTAGTAGCCACATGATAGAACTAAAAAAGCAGATATGTGAAATGAATTTTAATGATATCTTTTATGTAACTCAGTAGGTTTAAAATGGTATTTCAGCATGTAATCCGTATGAAATAAATGCAGTATTTTACATTCTTTTGTTCATACTGAGGCTTTGGAATCCTGTGTATATTTTACCCTCACAGCATATCTCAATGTGAAGCAAATACATTTCTTTGGGGTTTGAAAAAAAATTAAAGGAAAGGTACAGGCAGGAAAGAAGGCAAGTAGGCAGACAGACAGGGAGAAGCAGGAGGAAGAAGCACTTTACTTCTATTTAGTTTTTTATACTGGTTGCTCCCCTCAGACCTGGGACTCGAACCCAGGGGTATGTGGCCTGTAGCCTTCGGAGGCCATTGACCTAACTGCTGCTCCACCAGGGCGCACTGACCCAGCACATTTCAAGTGCTCGAGAGCCATGCGTGGCCAGTGGTTACTGTACTGGACAGTGCGCATCTAGAGGGATCCCTGGGGGCAGAGGCGGCACATCTGGCCACCCACCATCCCATCTGAAACAATCATTCCATGCAGGGGTGACTTTGAATGGGCTTTTCAGGTTAGTTTTTCACAAAATCAGTGAGACAGGTGACTGAAGAAGCCATTGTTAAATCTTCAAGCTCTTAAAAACAAGCACAGGCCCCTCTGGTGTATAGTCAAGTAAAATTCCTTTTTTTTAGACTTATTTTTAAAGGAAAGGTCAGGCAGAAATGAAAGCAGCTAGGAAGAGAGAGGAGGAAGCAACATTTATTTATTTTATTTAGTTGTTCATCTTGGTTGTTTCCCCCAGGCCGGAGTATTGAACACAGGTTCTTGGGATGTCTGTGGACTGTCTTTATCCCCCAGGTCACCAGGAAAAGCCAACGAAACTCTTTTCAACTATTTGATACAAGTTTGTAGGTTGACTTGTTTAAAATAGAAAAGATACCAAAATTCTATTGATAGTCTGATGACACAGGAAAGTCAGCAAACCACAGGCCAGAATGTCCCGGCAGAAACTCTGGAGACCCTTTTGAGAGTACGTACCAAGAGCACGTGAAAAGCTCATTTCGTATTTCTCATTCTAGAAATGAATGAGAAGATTCCCATGTTCCAACAGTTGTGTGTGGGGGTTTGAAGCAAGCAACTTCCACTTTTAACTATAACAGAGTAGGTGCGGTCCCACAGAGGTCAACCACAGGTCAATGGATCCACACACTGGGGGACAGTCATACAGGAGCACCATCAACAGCAAACGGATGAAACGCTAATGCACACAAATGGGGCTCACAGACATTTTGCAGAGTGAGAAAAACCAGACTTATAGTACATAGTGTATGAACCAATTCATGAGATTCTAGAAATCTGATCTAGAAGTTAGGGCAGTGGTTTCCTGCAGCAGGAGATGATGGGGGTAGGAAAGAAACTGACTATACATAGGAACAAAAAATTCTGGAGAGACGGAAAATTTCTTTATCTTGATTGGAGACTGTATCACATACATGGGTATTTATACATGTATTTGTGTGTACGTACGTGTGTGTATATACACACATACGTATATGTAAGCCTACATATATAATACACACATACGATTTTATAAAATCATATACTTAGAGCCTATATACTTAAAATCTGTGAGCGTTACTGTATGAACATATACTTCAATGAAGTTAATTTTTTTAAGTAAAGTAAAAAGACATTTTCATTTTTAAATAAGAACTCAGAGACTTCTTGCCAGCATAGCAGAATTAAAATAAATAAGAGTCTTCCAGACAGAATAAAAAAATGATCCCAAGGCAGAAACAAGATGAGAACAACAGAAAATGTTAACATGGGGGTAAATATATAAAAGCATTGACTAAACAAACTAATATTAATATCTTGGTGAGCCTAAAGCATGTTAACATATATAACAGCAATTAAAAAGGCAGGAGGAAATAAATGGAATTAAAGTGTTTAAGGTCAAAAGATTTTCTGATAACAGGCAAAAGTATTTATATTAATAATAATGTGAGGATTCGGGTTTTAATCTTCAAGATTGTCACTTAAAAACAGTAAAAGAATATAAGACAATATAAGGAGGAAATAGAATAACATACTTAATTCTAAACTAAAGCAGAGAGAGGAATAAAAACACAAAGTGGTGAGACCAATAAAATCAAACACATAAATCCAAATATATCAGAGGAGTCACATACAACCCAAAGTCCTGGGTTCACTAGCAGGGGCCAGGGGCCAACCAACATGAACAACTGAAAAATAAATGCTCTTCCTCCTCTCTCTTCCTGCCCCTTCCTAAGTAACTTGCCTTCTTTCCTGCCTGTTTTACTTCTAAAAAATAAATTTGAAAATCTAAATATACAAGTAAGTCAATACAATGTCAACTGATCGATACACAATTATAAAATATAGATATCTGATAGAAAAATAAAACTATATGCTTTGAATCTTGGAATTGATTTTTTTAAATGAGTATATTAAAACTTCTAAACATTCACATGTAAAAACCAACAACAACAAAAAACAATGACATGCCACTGAAAGAGATACGCCTTAACTAAAATGACAGTTCTATTCATTCATTCATCTATTTCCCCAAATAGGAAAAGACATGCTGAGTATATATGAACCCAAAGAGAGTTAGCACAGCTATACAAGAAAATTAAAGTAGAATTTAAAGAGCAAATGCTACCAGAGGCAGAAGAACATTACATAATGATAAAGTGATCAATTCTAGAAGATGCTACAAGCATTTTAATCTGCATGTACCCAGTAACATATTTGTAAGCACATAAAGCAAAAATTGACAAGCATAAAAGAAGAAATAGACAAATCCACAATCACAATGGGGTCCTCTAATACATTTCTCAGAATAACTGAAAAAACATTAGAGCAAACAAAAAACCAGAATGGTAAGACTATGGAAAATCTGAGCAAGACCATCAACAAGTCTGTCTTAATTGGCATCTACAGAACACCGCACCCAGCGGCAGCAGAAGGCTCAGTATTTAGATTGCTCCTCAGAATGGGCCATATTCTCTACCGTAAAGCAAGCTAACAAGGAGTGCCCTGTGGGTACAGCGGATGCAACCACACTGGACGTGGATACAGTCCACATACAGCCTAAGGATTCAGGTTTGAGACCCAGGGTCTGGGAGAACAACCAAGGTAAACTAAATAAACGTTTCTTCCTCCTCTTTCTTCCTGCCTGCACCGTTCCTTAAAAAAAAAAAAAACAAAAGCAAGTTGAACAAAATTTTAAAGAGACTAAAATCATTCAAAAGATGTTGTCTGACTACAGAGAATTAAGCGAGAAATAAAAAATTAAAAGTTACCTAGAAATTTCCCAAAGAAGAAAAAAGTACTGAACTGCATGAGAATGGAAATATAATGTATCAAAATTCATAAGGTACAATTAAAGTAGGCAGAGAAATGCACAACCTTCTATGACTATATTAGAAAAGGAAAACAAAAACAAGTCATATTTTTTTCTTTGTAAAGGAAAGGTGCAGGCAGGAATGAAGGTGAGCAGGCAGACAGGAAGAGCAAGGAGGAAGAAGCATCCTTATTTTATCTTTATTCAGTTGTTCACATCAGCCGTCCCCCCGCCCGGCCCCCCACAATACCACCATCCCCTGACCTAGGACTCCAACCCAGGGGTATGTGGCTTGCCCCTTTCGAGGTGACTGACCCAATCACTGCTTCACCAGGATGCACATTTCACCAAGTCATGCCATTTTGTACCATGTCTTTAATTTTCTACTATGCCTTGGATATTTACTCTTCTTGATATTTTTTAAAAAGGTTTTGAAAGGACGTAAGACCACACATATCATATGGATGGTATTCAAATTTGCTCAAGCAATTCGCTATATTCGTACATGCATATATACATTATACATATTCATATAAATATACATACACACTTAGAAAAAAAGATCAGAAGAAAATCCACCAAAATATTGTGATTATTTTGTGGTAATAGGATTTTGGGTGATTTATGTTACTTGAAATGGGTGGTGCAATATTCTAAATTACTTTTTATAGGGAATATCTCCTCTTTTAAATGAGAAGAAATATTTTAGTCCACCTCAAACCATAGTTTTGGTGCTAGGGTTCAACTGTTGGGAAGATAATGGCAGACTTCTGACGGGTATTTGAGGCTGCTGTCGGTCAGCACTGTTGACCAGTTGTGTCTCCTTGCAGCCTATTTGTTTAGAGCAATAGGCAGATGGAAACAAGTCCAAGGACCGTCCAGGGCCCTGTGTCTCTGTCACCGCCCTCTCCTTGGCTGCCAGCTGCAAGCACACCTTTCAGGGGAATTAATTCAAGGCAGTCTTCCTGCAAAAGGGTCAGCAGGGGAGGGGAGAGGATTTCTTGGCCGACAGGAGGTAAGGTGAAGGTGAGCAGGCCTCACAGAGCATGAGAATTTGTTCATTCCGGTGGTCATTTTCACTCTTCACAAATTTATGGAGCACGCAGACACAGAGGTGACTGCACCCCGGCCGTCAGGGGAGCTTCCAGAGAAGAGAGTGCAACCAGCAGAAACTGACCAGACCATCAAATGCAAAGACAGCAAATAACAGAAGGAAAGGAAGGTCCTGATAATGGCGAGAAGCAGACTTTGAAAGAGGTGAATTTGGAACACTAGAATAGAGGGATGTCTGTGTCAGTCAGAAG
>RJWH01003579.1:23996-37617 GCA_004363575.1 Solenodon paradoxus
ACACACACACACACACACACACACACACACACACACACACACACACACACACACACACACACACACACACACACACACACACACACACACACACACACACACACACACACACACACACACACACACACACACACACACACACACACACACACACACACACACACACACACAGACACACAGACACACACACACACACACACACACACACACACTCCACTTCATAAACAGGGATTTAGCCCAAAACTTCTCTGTTCCCTCTCCATACCTCCTGGGACCTCAAACGGAAATGTACAATCTTTGTAACCAAGTTAGCAAGACAAAAAACATTTCATAAAGATTTTTCCATCTCCATAGATGTTCCTTTTTATGTTTTATTATGTATTATTTAAAGCTAAGTTACAGGCAGGAATGAAGGAGAGCAGAGACAGGCAGGAAGAGACAGGAGGAAACAGCACTCCATTTATTTTATATAGTTGTTCATCCTGGTTTTTACCCCAGATTTTGAATCCCAGTCCTTGGGATATGTAACCTGAGCTCTTTACTGAAGGCAGCTGACCAAACAACTACTCTACCAGGACATGACCCTTTTCATATTTTACCAACTTTTTCCCAAGTGAAAAAGCACTTGCCCATTGTGGGAAATTTGGGAAATGCAAAAAAAAAAAAAAAAAAAAAAAAAAGAGAGAGAGAGACAAAAATAAGTCAGCTGTCACGCATGAGCACACTTTCGGGGGATGTCTTTCTGCTTCTCTCCCTGTGCTTGTCTATCTGTACTGACTGTCTCCAAGTCTGGCATCACACTTTGAATTTGTTACATCTTTACCACTCTCATATTTCTTTGAAACCATCAAGACCTTCTTTTGAGCTGCAGAAATTGGTTTCTGACAGATGCCTTGCTTTCCCTGGTTTTTATTTTATAAAGCAGACTAAGAGCCTCTCTTTGCTAATTCAAAGTCCATGCCAAACAGAGGATCAGAGATCCTTGGTGGGGTCCTGCCTCCTGAAAAACCACAGCAAATCTGGACGCCTGGCCCCGTAGCCCAGTTATACCACGTGTCCTCACCAACAGGTTGAGAAAGAGATGCCAAGAGGCAGGCAGGCAGGCAGGCGGCTGGAAGACTCCAGGAGGCCACGACCTCCAGCATCCTGCAGACATGCAGGGTCAGGCCGGGCACAGAAGGATCATCGCTAACACTGAGCAGGCACCTTACCAGCAGACCAGCACTGGTCTAATGCTTGCCACTCACTGTGACAAGCAGAACAGGGTCTCTGGAGTTAGTCACACTGAGTTCAAGCCTGATCCCACCACATATTAGCAAGTCAGTTCCTCCAAGTGAGAGTCCCTATCTCAAAGCATGTTCTCAGGACAATGAATACACACAAACACACAGTAAACACTCCGTAATTGTTATCACCTCCTTTGATCTTCTCTACCATCTCATTCAGTCCTCAGGACAGCGTAGGTGGCAGAGGTCACTGTTATCACTGATTTACAAATAAGAAAACCCAGGCTCACAGAGGTCAAGCAGTTCCCCATGCCCCAGAGTTTACAGTCGGGTCAGTCAGACACAACAGAACCTGGGATGTCATGCGTGGTGAGCATGTAGAGCAGGACATGCATGGACAGAGCCAGGGCGGTCTGTGTAGCTCTCCCGGCTCCCTGAGCCCCTCTGGAGACCCTGCCATGGGGGGGTGGGGGCGGCAGGGAGAGGTCAGAGGCCCTCTCTCTAGAGAGCTGAAGGCACTTGAAGAGCTGCCCAGGCACAGTAACCCACCGCACAAGAGGGATGGGTCAGCGCTGCCCACTGCCAAGGGCCACGATCTCCATAGCCACTGAGGTGCAACACCCCTATGCCATGTATCCTTGGAATGAGCCCTGTGAACAGAGAGGACCCCGTATGTCCCTGTGCTCTAAAAACACTAGCAAACACGTCTACTCGGCAGGGCTCAAGCCGTCCAGCAGAGCCAATTGCTGTGTGAACATAAATGCTGAGTATCTGCTCCCACATGAACAGACAGAACTGGCATCCAATCCAACTGAAGGGGGCCCAGATCCAGAACAGAAACCTCAAGAAAGTCACTTCCCATCATTCACACTGGTCTCATGATTTCACTCTTCTTACTCAATAGTTGGGAATGATCGTTCACTCTTTCTTCACATGCCGACTTCAGAACAAAGGGCACAGCTCTCCACACCTGCGCCGCCACACCAGCACGAGATTCAACGGAGCTGAGCCGTGCAATCCAGACCGTCTTCAGCAATGCAACAGATGCTAAGCATCACAACCAGTGTTTCAACAGAGCGCTCCAGGCAGTCAGCCCTTCTTTCTGCTTAGAATTGGGAACAAACACAATCAGGACGAACTGAGGCCAGCCTTGCTGGGGGGCAGGCACCGTGGACTCTGTCTCAGGATCATCAATTTCTGCCCCTATCCTAACCTTCCCTCCCCAAGTTGTGCTCATTTCTCAAAACCTGAGTTCCCAGGCAGCTGCTGCTCTCTGGAAACCTGGAGGCCATGGGAAAATGAGCTTACATAGTGCTGGTCCTTGAACAGCCCTTGCTAGGTGGGAAATCTCCATATAACCTGGTGAGGGAGTGGTTAGGTCCCCTGCCTCCGACTAAGCTCAGTGCACATACATCCCAAGCACCTAGATTCATATCCCGGGGCCAGGGGAGCTACCAATGAGAACAACTAAACAAAATAAAGTGGTTCGTCTTCCTCTCCCTGCCTGCCTGCCTACTACTTTCGTTCCTGCCTGCACCTTTCCTTAAAAAAACAAAAACAACTTAGTGATAGTCAGTCATCCCTTGTAGCCCAGGGGCAAGGTTTCAGCACACACCCCTCAGATTTTCCAAGGATGCCCAAGTCCCTTACAGTCAGCCCTCTGTGGTTTTCGTGCGTCTCCCCACACATGTGGGTTCGCCCGCATCCAGTTCAGCCGAGGGCCATCTGTGGTTGGATGATGCTGGGAATAAGGAACTGAGGATACGGAAAGCTAACTGTGTGATAGAAAAATATCTCCATATAATGGATCCATGCAGTTCAACCCAATGCCAATTTCAGGGTCAACTCTATCAAAATGACTGAGTCACAGGATAGGACTTCATTGGCCATAGGACTGTTTGTGCAGCTTTTTAAACAGTGACAGTCATGTGCTACTCAATAGTCTGCATTCTCCTTCTAGGGACAGGTTGGTTGATGCTTCCCTGCACCCTTGAAGTCACTTACTTGGACTCACAACATGTGAGCAGACGTGGAATGATACTCTGGGCAGAAGTGTTGGGCATCGGTGCATAATTTATCAGTAAGCAACTCTCCTTTTCCTCCGGGCCTGTGAGCAGCATTCAAAGTGAGGGATGGCCCATCCACCCAGGGCCCTGCTGCTGTCTTTTGAGGGACAGAGTATAAGCAAAACAATCCCTTGTGTTGGTGCTGATGAGATTCTAGAATGATCTGCTGCTATACCACAACACCCTGACAGATGCCATCGTTTTGAACAAGAAGGCATTCAGCACATTAGAAACTGAGGCCCGGAGGGGGGAAGTGAGTAGTCCGAGGCTGGACAGCAGGTTGCATAAAGAGTAGGAGCATGAAGAATCCAGCCCCGGATGCCTATCACAGCCTCTCCCTGCCTTCCTAAGACTGCAGTTTCTTCCATTTGACTTTTTTTAAAGGAAAAGTGCAGGCTGGAATGAAGACAAGTAGGCAGGCAGGCAGGAAGAGAGAGAAGGAAGAGACATTTTAAAAATTTGTATTTGTTCTGTTTTTTCCCCCAGCCTCAGGACACCACCCAGGTCCTTGGGAGGCATGTGGACTACATCCAGCGGCCTGATCCCCTAGGCCATCAGGGCACGCCAAGACAGCAATTTCTAGAGAACATAAACTCACGACATTGAAGGGTCTCTCATAGTAAAGATAGGTCACTATAATTTTTGTCCAGATACTGTAAAACTTTACTTATTAAAGCATCGTTCTGTACTTACCTCAGTCATAGATATAACCTAGATAAGAACATACTAATCTATTAAAGAGGGGAAAAAGTGCATGGTAAGCCATATATGCTCTTGATTTGTACTAAACTGGGAAAATCTACTGCTTGTAGTCCCAGAACCTGACATCCCACTCCATCCAGAACTAGGGACCTCACTTCTGTCAACATTATCCAGTAGAAGCCATGAAAAGCGATGACAATGCACATGATGAGCTGTATGTACTGACAGAGATTTTCAAGATGTCTTGTCACTTGCAAAATGCAAGTCATAGAAAAGAAATTGCATATAACAATGATAAAACTTTCCCATGTACCCCTAAAACACATGAAACACGATAGATTTCTACATGCACACATCATGAAGATGAACACAAAGACAAATATCTGGAAGACACATGCTGGAATGGAGGTTACTTCCGGGCAGGGAAAGAAGGGCTCCAGAATTGGCATATGCTCTGAAATGTTTCAATTTTTTTTTATAAAAAGAAAATATATGCATAAATTAGAGCTATTTTAAAACTCTTCTAGTCCTCAGGGCATCTTAGGCTACCTTGAGGCAGGTCGATGCAACATTCTCAGCAATCACCCTGACCTAGGGAATGCTGATGTTGAACTTGGGGAGCTGCTGCCCCTAGAATGACATGCTCAGTTCCCATGAAAGAGAATGATGGTTCATTAAAATTAAACTCAGATGAAACACGAAGATTCTTTCTGTGCACCTGTAAATAAGTGAAAAGCTCCTCCTGGTTTGAAGTATCACAGTCAAGCTGATGGGTTTGTGAGTAGAAATAGTTTTACGGTGTTTTCGGTTTCGAGAAGTGTTTTCACTATGACTGATTTGAAATAAGGACTCTAATGGGAAAATCAATCCCTGTAAGAATAGTACGAAGCAAAAGAGTCAACAAAACTGATGTTCAAATCAATTTTTTTCAATCTTAGGACCCCAGTACTACCATATTGAAGAAATGCTCTACTATTACCAAATATTTCTGCCTCTCCTTTACTTGTATTTCTCCCTCCTTTTGTGTAACACAAGCCCCGGAACACTTTAAAGCTCAGCTGCCTTCTGTGTAGCATTCTGAGTGATGTCTTCCTTTCAACATGTGATGCCCACAGGGACCTCGCACTTTCCCACCCAACATCAGCCCCACCCAAACGGTCATCACTTCAGAGGAAACCACTTTAGATGATTGTTTTCTTGTTAATACATCCTATTGTAGAGTCTAACCAGCAGATATTATCTCTGGTAAAGCCACAACCTGCCATACACAAAAAGGCTTTTTAAACATTCTGTCTGCTACAGCCCTAGACAAGAGGAAATGATCATTGATCTTGGTTTGTTGAATTCAGAGATAAGACCAGTTAAAATACAGCCATCGCCCCCTGCCTACTGCAGAGATGTTATTACCTGCGTTGCACAGCGTCTGGTGGAATAGGCTCAGCCAACCTGAGAGGAAACCTGGAACGCACACGTCCAAGAACATTGAGGGTCACAGCTGCATTCTCCTCAAAGAAACAACCTCTTTCCTGAATAGGATGTACTGCCTTTCAAACCAGTTTTACAAAGACAAAGAAAATTGTACTGTTTAGTGATATGAACCAACTGGATATCGGGGAGAAAAGCTGGGCAAACGCTATGACTACAGTTGGCAAGCTGCCCAGTAAAGAGTGGGGTGGACTACCCCAGTCCAATAGCAACAAACAGGAAGTTACCATCAAGCCCATGTTATTCAGTATTGCTAGAATCATGGCGAGAACACACACAGTGGGTCAGCACAAACTGGCTCCCACCTCCCCTGACACAAGACACACGCACGTTAGCTCGAGCATGCTTACAGCCTTCAGAAGCTGGAGCAACTCAAGCCGCCATTGTTTACTGGGCCTACACAGAACCCTCTCAAACTGCTGTAGGTTTGGGGGTTTTTTTGAGGGGGGATGAGTGGGGGTCTATACATTTTTTCTTAATTTGTTTCCAATTTTTCAACCCAGAAAACAAGCCAACTCTTATTTATCTTTGCTATACCAGAAAACTTGTAACAGCTGGTCTCTGGAGAAAATTTAGCAAATAAATGAGGCTACAATTATTATTCAAAGCTTTTAGGCTCCATTAACACTCCTTTAATGTAAGTATCTGAAAGCACTTAATCTCTCAGAAGTTGAAAGCAGATAGCAAAGTCAGTATCTCTCAATATCTCCTTCCTTTCTCCCTCTCTTACCTTCCCCTGCCATTTCCTCTTTCTTGTGAAAGTATCACTTAGTTGGAACTTCAGAGACAGAGGCCTCCGCCCAGCCTAGATAGGAAGGAGTGCGGACACAGCCAGTGTAAGACAAGGGTGTGGGCAATGTTGGAATGCAGACATCTTTTCACAGCTGTCCAGGCCTTCTGGGAATTCAATTGTCTGACTTAATGTCCCTCTGAGCGAACCATCTCTTTCTTCTGGTCAAGAAACCCTGTTCCAAATGCACACTTAGCCAGTTCCTGCCTTCTCTGCTGGAACCAGGAACTTCTGGAGTGAAACAAATGTTTCCCAATACTCCCATTTTAGAGTTAAGGAAACTGAGGCCCTGGGCAGGGCAGAGGCTTGTCTGGCTCAAACAGAACCGGAGCCTAGGTCTCCTGGCACTGAGGTAAATGCCTTTTTTGTTTACTTCTAGTTAGAATGACATCTGAGTCTCACCCCAGTAACCCAGCAGGCCCCCTCACCGTGTCTCTTCCTGTACCCCACTCCCTGCTGAAAATCTCCATGGTGTTTTATCCCACCTCTCTGAGGACAGTGTACTTCATTTTCTATCTTTTGAACCATAAGTGTTTATTGCAGAAATTTGGCCACAGTTCCAGTCAGGTGGCCCCAGCTGAGGGTGAGGCCAAGACGGAGCAGGCAAAACAGGAGAGGGAAGAAGGAGAGTGTCTGGGCCCCAGGCTCAGAGCTCTGAGATGATGTCAGGAGCCAGGCTGCAGGTGCGGCCTAAGCCATTCGCTGCTACATGTCAGCAACTTCACGATACCATCTTCCATCAACATGGAGAACCTCGTGAGCCGCTGATCCCCACAGAGAGGCACCAAAGAATCATCTAGTGACACATCTATCTCCGTCCAAAGGTCCCAAAGGAGTCTGCCAGGAGCCAAACCTTGCCTTCCCTGTGGTGGGCTCATCTCTGCCAGGGTTACCTTGTTCTCAGGCTGCCTTCAAACACCATGGGCAGAGGGCTCTCGCACCCTGAGGGGGCCATGGCAGCGGCAGAGCTTCCGAAGCTGCATGGCCTCCGAGCATCCACTCTTCCGAGCACCCTCCTGCTCTCGCTGCTGTGGCTTCTGTGGCCTGGAAGATGTATCCAGCAGCTGGATGCCAGGCCCCGAGGCCACACTCTACCTGCTCCTCACCCATCACGGGCAGTTGCAGAGGGGTATGGCACAACCATACTTCACTTTTCCCCTAAATTCCCCTTCACATCAGTTGATGGTGACCAAGAGCCAAGAAGGGTCTAAAACCAGACAGCCCGATTCCCAACATGAGCTGGGTGATTCAGACAAATAACACTCCCTTCTGTGCTTCAGTGTTCTCATCTGTGACGTATATACCAGCACCTAGGTGCCCTGGTAGAGTAGCGGTTATGTTCACTGCCTCTGACCAAGCGTAGTCCATCCCTATACATCCCAGAGATCTGGGTCCACGTTCCAGGGGCGGGGAGAACCACCAAGATGAACAACTAAAATAAAAACAAATGAAAATGCCTCTTCCTCCCCTCTCCTCCTGCTTCCCTTAGTAATAACAGCAATAGTAATAATAGCATCTTGCTCAGGATCTCTGAGGATTCAATGAGTTCAAGCACACAGTCCTAAGAGCAGCCCTGGTCGCTGTACTCCGAGAACTCAGCCCCATCAAGAAGAGCCCAGGCCAGGACTCTTGCCTGGTTCATCTTTTCGACCCAGTCTTGACCGTGATGCAGGGTGTGTGCTGGGCAGTCGCTGCCCCTCCAGCACCCGAGGAAACTAGAGAAAACTGCTGCGTGAGTGCTCACAGGCGTGCTTCATCGATGCTCGCTGAGCGAGTGTGTGAGTTCCCAAGTTCACAGACTCACTTGGGGGACATCACTGCTAAATTGACTAGTGGATTAATTCAGATTTGCAGCCACAGAATTTTGCTCAGAGGCATTTACAGCAGCTGGGGCCCTGAAAAGTTTAAGCAGAACACAGCTTTCAGTTGCCAGCTCACTACTTATTTTCCTGGTATAAAATCATCAGCGACTCCCACAGTAACATTTGGGAGTGGGGGCTGATATTCAATTGTTGTTTTTCAAAGCCTGAACACCAAGAAAAGGTCAAAGTTCTAAAAACACCCTCATTGGGTACACCCTGGTGGAGTGGTGGTTGGGTCCGCCACCTCCTATTAGTACAGTCCACATACATCCCAAGGACTTGAGTCACCATTCAAGGGCTGGGGGAGAACAACCAGGATGAACAATGAATAAAAATAAAATGTGTCTTCCTCCTCTCTCTTATCCCTGCCTACTTGCCTTCATTCCTACCTGCACCTTTCCTTAAAATCAAAAAAGAAAAACCCATAAAAACAACATTTGGCAGGCATCTTCAGGGGCCAGTGCATTCAAGTATCTCACTAAAGACAGCCAACAGAGGTACGACAGGCTGGAATCAGAAACCTGGACCTGAATTCTCTAAGTGGGGTGTGAAGTGCTCATGTGGAAGAAATGTCGCAGAACCATCAGGTCCAAAAGCTGGGGTGGGAGGTCGGGGCAACTGGAGATGACGTGGAGGGCCCGTGAGAAAGTGGCTGAGGCTTCCCAAAGGAAAGGCACTCCAAGAAAACAAAATAGATTTGTCACCTCAGAGACATGAGCTGAAAGCTGGCTCTGAGTAAACAGGTCTCCTGCTAACTGCTGGCCGAAAGGCTGAGCTGAGGACTCTACTGGAACAGGCACTGCAGACATAGGTATCTGCAGCACACACCACCATGAAACTCTCCCTGACATGTGTGGAGGGTGACCTTGAGGGCTGGGAGTCAAAAAGGGCCTAGCTCTCTCGAGAGGGAGCCATTCGGGGCCTGGCCTGCTCCAGAGACCTCCCTCCACAAGCTGTTTCCTACCTCAGAGAGTGGGCACCCAGCCCCAGATACACCTGACCTGCAACCTCTCACCCTGGTGTGAGGAGAAAGGGCGCCTGCAGACGGCCCAAAGCAAGCTGGCCCCTTAGGGTTGGAGGATTTTCTATGCCCTGAAACCTCTAAATAAAGGAGTTTCTTCTTTCAAATGCTGGGCCTTTGAGTAAATACTGATCCCCTGCAGATGAATTCAGATTTTCAAAGGTAAACAGGCTAGAAAAAGTACCCAGGCAGAAGGAGACCAGCATGGACAAAATGCATACATCGCTTCCATTGGATGGGGTGCCCAGCATCAGCCTGACACCCATACTCCCAACCTCCCCGCAATCACTGGGCCTTTTGCGGCTGTTTCCAGGGAGTCAGGCTAGACTGGAGCCCAGTGTCCATCTACCCAGGCTCCTGGCGAAGGGGGCTGGAATCTAGGAGGCCCTTGAGTACTCACATACCTTCAGAAAACCCTGGAGCTGGTGCTGTGGGCAGACTGGCTCCAAATCCTGGTTCTGCCACTTTGCTTTGTCCTGAGCTTTCATTCCTTCGTCTGGAAATTGAAACCCAACATTTCTTTTCTTCTCTTTCTTTTTTTTTTAATAAGGGGAAGGTACAGGCAAGAATGAAGTTGAGTAGGCAGGCAGAAAGAGAAAGGAGAAGGAAGCATCTTTATTTTATTTTATTTAGCTGTTCACACTGGTTGTTTCCTCCCAGACCTGGGACTCAAACCCAGGAGTATGTGACTTGTTCCTTTAGAAACGATTGACCTAACTGCTGCTCCACCAGGGTGCACCAAAACCATCACTGCTGTCTCCAGAACTTTTTCACACATAAGACTGCAATTTATAAGGATTTTTAATCACCTTTTTCTTGGAATTATGAAGACAAAAAAGACACAAGGAAGGTGTGTGCTCCTCAAGGTCTCCTGGCTTTACAATGTAATTCCAAATGCTCCGTGGCCCAGGAGCTCTGGCTTGGCCTGAGCTGGTTTTACTCTTCAACTTTTCTCTGCACTCCCCTCAGCACACCCAGTTCTTTCTGAGCTGTCAAAAGTGCGGCTCTTTTCCTCCCCCTGTCCTAGCTGAAAAGGTTCATTCCTGGAGAGGTATATCCCAGACTCACTGAGTCCCAGGACAGCTCTGACATTGTCTTCACTTACAGCAGTACCATCATCCATAGCTTTGCATTTATTTGAGTTTATCACACTCACCTCCATGTACTACCCCGCCACAAGTACCTGCAAACTCCATTTGGCCACGCACTGGGCCTTCTCATTCACTGCTATATCCCAAATTTGTAATAAACTCTGAACCAGAAAGGTCTTCTGGAGTATTTGCTAAACTAATGTGCCGAGGCTGAAGAGCTGAGAGGAGCTAGGAACTACACAGAGCTTTCTAACAGCCTCCAAGGCCCAAATGGGGAAGCAGCAAAGCACTCAGACCCATGGGAAAGCAGAGAAAAAATTACCACACCACCGTCAGAAATGCTAAACATCTACAACTCTGCTCAATGGAGAACGCTTTCCTGGACCCCTGAATTGCACTGGCCCAGGCCTCTTGGAAGATTCCAGAGCTCCAAGAGAGGCAAAGGCGACTGGGAGGTAGATATTATGACATATTATTTGGTGACTCACAAGACCAAATATATATATCTTTCATACATATACATGTGTATATATAGCTCATATTTTATATATATGTATATATATATGTATATATATATATATATATATATATATATATACACACATACACACATCTTTTATACATATCCACAGTTCCTGGCTCACAGTTCCCAAAAGTCTTAGGATGTCTAAAGTATTTTGAGAAAGGTGTCCTTTGTGACTTGAATGATGTGATTTGGGCAGCATCTAAGGATAGGGGCCGGTCTCACCAGGGGAACCACCCTGTGATTTAGAGGGTCAGAATTCTAGTCCTGCCTCCAGAGAGGGAAGAGAGGCTAACTCAATCATCAATGGCCAATGCATTAATCAACTGATCGAGCATATGCAATGAAACCACTGTAAAACCTAAGGCAGGCACCTTGGAAAGCTCCTGGCAGATGAGCATGGGGAGGTATGGGGAGAGTGGTACACCCAGAGAGGGCATGGAAGCTCCTAGTCCTTTTCCCCTTACCTTACCGCAGGCATCTGTTCCAGCTGGCTGTCCCTGAATGATATTCTCTGTAATGAATCAGTGACCTAATGTGTAAACAGGTTTCCTGAGTTCTGTGAGCTGCTCTAGAAGATTAAATGAGGGAGGGTCAGGGGCACCTCTGATTTACAGCCAGTTGGTGAGAAGCACAGATGAGCACCTGGTCCTGCATCCGGCGCCAGGAAGCTAAGAAGGGGGTCATGGGAACCTCCTGTCTGCACCTGGTTGGTCAGAAGTGCAGGTAACAGCACGGGCTTATGACCGGGTCTGATGTGGAGGGTGGTCTTGGGAGACCAGCAATCTGCGTGATCTGCTACTTTCTCTGGGTAGAACTGAGTTGAACTCTTACTGAGAATTCTTGGTGTGGGCAGGCCTCCATATTCACACCTCCATATTCACACTGGAGTTGTTTCAGGAATCCCACACAGGTGTAAAGAAGAGGGAATGTTTGGAAAGGGGGCGCTTTGGGAAGAGATCACCACACATTTAATGGGGTGTCATTCAGATGTTGTCTCAGCCACTGGAACACCATTTTGGGTGCTTCCAGAAAGGGTTTCTGTTTTCCCAAATCCCCTGCACATCTGTCTGGGTAAAGGTATGTTTTATTACACCCAGACTAACAACCTTGCTGCACTGAGATGACATTTATCTCAAAATCCACACCATAATCCACTCAAATAACACCAGTCGACATTGATGGGGGGGGCGTCCCATCCCTCTCTAGTGGATAACAGACCACCCATGTAAGCAATGGCTGAGGGTTAAAAGTCACCAGTCATGAGTACACTTCCATGTTCACTTCACAAGGAAGATGGTTCTTTGGAAGCAGGGCCCTGTGTCCAGAAATACAGCTCTACAAAGAGAGCAAGCACACCTGGAGGGTGGGGAGTTGAGGGCGTGAACAGGGAGGGAGGGGGACTCAGTGAGCTCCAGATCAGTGGTTAAGAAGGGAGACTCTGCTTCAGTCCTCAGTGCAACGCCCACTATTGACTTTGAGCTACTTATTTAATCTCTTAGAACCTCAGTTCTCTCATCTATAACAAGTGAAAAATGATAGCTACTGCAAATGGTTGTGGGGAAGATTAAATGAGCTGAAACAAAACCTAAAGAACTTCAATCATGTGGCATGTGTATGTGCTTGCAATTATTATTTAGGGTTTGCCAGTACCATCATTTCATTTCACTTTATCAAGTGTTAGTCCATTTTGTGGATACAAAAATTGAGGATCTTACACTCCTATCCAAAGCCACATAGCTAGAAGACGGCACTTGGACCCAAGCAATCATAATTGCCTTCCTTATTAGCACAGTCCTCTGGGTACACCCTGGTGGACTCAGACACCTTGGGTCAGCGTAGTCCACATACATCCCAAGGACCCGGGTTCACATCCCAGGGCCAGGAAGACCAACCAAGATGAACAACTAAATAAAGTGTTTCTTCCTGTTTTATCTGCCTGCCTCTGCTCACCTTCATTCCTGCCTGCACCTTTCCTTTAATATAGGAGTCAGGTTGGGTAAGCAAACACTTGCCCTCAATAAGCATTTGATGCACCAAAAGAGTCTTCCTTGAAACGAGTTCAGACTTTGTGGATGGATAAAAGGAAGCCATCTATGTAAGACATAAATACCTTTGCCCAGAAGATAAAACAGAACTTCCAGAAACTTGCAGAGTATCCACAGCTTCAGCAAAGAGACAGCATGAGTATGAATGTTAGCTTTCCTAATTTCCTCTTTGCTAAAATACCCCAAGAGAAGAATCATAGATACTGGTAACTTAAATCTTGGTTCATGTTCATTTTGAAGAAATATTGGACTCTTTTCTTTAGATAAGACAAGAATTTGATATTCTTGCTCAAGCAAATACCAGCAATGGCATCATGTACACTACAAGAACGCTTGATCTTTACACCTACATTACTTCACTGTTTAGATTTCAAATGTCTAATCTACTCAGTGCTGCCATTACTAACAAGTTTATTGTCAATGACACACAGAGCAGGCGCCATTGTGAGCCGTTTGGCTGGGACCCCAGCACTGACAATTGCAGGATATGGGTCCTCCCCCCAATTCCTGACTATTCTTGGTCATTGAAGAACAATTCATTTTCTCTAGGCCAAGAGTCAAGAGCAAAACAGGAATAGCTGGGGAGTGGCCTGAGCATGCTGCCAGCAGGAGAGCCATCTGTGAACTCACATCATTACGGTGACACTGTGACAGTCAGCCTTCTGGAAAGCCAGTTCTTGATGTATATGACTGGAGTGAGGAAGTCTCCAGATTAAGAACCATTTGCTTTTTTTTTTTTTTTTATTGTAGTAATTATTCTGCACCTTAAAATAACCTCCTTTGTATAGGTTCCCCGTTCCCTAGATA
>RJWH01003579.1:37717-126035 GCA_004363575.1 Solenodon paradoxus
GGGGGAGGGAGGGGGCAGACCACCAAGATGAACAACTAAATAAATGCTTCTTCCTCCTCTCTTCCTGCCTGCCTCAGTTTGCCTTCATTCATGCCTGTACATTTCCTTTAAAATTTATTCTATCACATGGAGTGACACTACTCCAGAGGCATTAATAAGCCTGGGGGGTGGGGGGAGCGGGGAGCTGGAGGTCTGAAGTTCCAGACCTGAAAGCACCCAGAGGCTTGAGGGGCATGGAGCCACAGAGCTTTCCCTTGAGCAGGGCAGGAGAAAAGCAGTAAATGGAGCTTCCAGCTTCTGTATGCTCTCTGTCATTCTGCCTATACTAAATAACCATCAGACAAATTGCCAGTACTGTGGCTAATAACACCACTGATGGAACACCTGCCGTGCGCCACCCACCTAGCCAGGTGAGTCCTGTGATCCCAGTTGCATTAGCCCAGGAGAGAGCTACTATTTTTTATCTCCACTTTACAGCTAAGGAAACAGAGGCTAGAAGAGGTCATGTAATTGCCCCATAGTCACATATCCCGGAAGAGTCAGAATCAAATCTGGACTCAGGTTCGAAGGGCTCCAAAGCATGAATCTATTTCTCCATGCCACAAAAATAAAACGTCGTCTTCTTAGACCCTTTGGAGGTCCTCTTCTACCTCTGCTGTTTTAAATGTCTTTTTCTGTTGCACATAGGTGGCAGGAGTCTGTTTTGTAAGCGGCTCTTGATGGGGAGAGAGCTACTTACCCAGCATCTACCTCACGGTGAGAACCAAATCCAGGGCTTCAAAACGCGTTCCTCTGAAAAATCTAGGTCGTCAACTGTTTCGTGAACAGGGTCAGCAAACAGGCAGCTTTTATATGGAGGGTCAAACAATGTGGCAGGCAAGCCTGGTTTTAGCCTCAAAGTAGCGGCAGGCTACATACTTGCTGGCTTCCCCGAAACTTGTTCTGAATTACCCACAAGGGCGGCATTTCCCGGAATACAGAACCAAGCAAGCAGCGTGATCTGGCATTCCTTACGTTTTTTCACAATGTGCCAAAAGCCTGCGTCAATATCCGAGGCTCTCTGGAAAACGTCAATCTGGCGACCCCATTACGCACGGTCTATTTCCCCTTCTTTGCAGCTCACGGAGCCCAAGAAGTTTGCCGGCCGGGTCCCCAAGCCCAGGCGGGCACCCGAGCGCCCTGTCTGCGAGCTGGGCTCCCTCAAGGCTCCGGCGGGTCTCTCTGGGCACCACCCTCTGTTGGTTGGAATCGCCGGGGAGTTGAAACTGCGGAGACCAGGCTCCTACCCCTGGGGTTGCTGCCGGAGTTGTTCCGGCGCGCGGCCCCGACCTCTGGGTCGTCAGTGCGCCCCGAGCGATTCCAAGGTGCGGGCAGGACTGAGAAGCCCCGGCTCAGCCCTGCGTCTCTCCAGTGCCGTCGTTTCTCCTCCCCGGCCCTCCCGAGCGCGTACAGAGCCGCGCCGCGCCGTCGGCTCGCCGGCCCCGGCGGCCCGCCCTCCCGGCTCGGGCGCAGCGCGCGCACAAAACATCCTCCCGGCGCGAACTCCCCGCCGTCGCCGGGACTTACTTGGTCGCCGGGTGTGCGAACTTCTCAGCAGCCGGGAGTCAGAGCCAGGACCCCGAGGCCCGGGAACGCAATGCGCCCCGCCTGCGCCAGGGGCAGAGCCGGAGCGGGAACTGGCCGGGACGGCGGCGGCGGCGGCCGCACCCCCGAGCCGCAGCGGGCTGCGGGAGAGGCCCGGGCCGTGCGCTGGCAGAGGAGCCAAGGGCCGCGGCGCGCCAGTTCGGCTGGACCAGGCGGGGAAGCCCTGAGCGCGAGCGGAACGTGGCCTCGGGCCACTCTCAGGGGCGCCCCCTGCCGGGGACTGGCTGTCAGCCCGTCGCGCGGGGACTGGTGGGCGGGCCCGAGAGTTCGCCCAGGGGTGACCCTCCAGGGAACTCGTCGCGCCGGCTCCGCTTCGGGGCGCCGAGAGCCCAGGCCCGCCCCCTTAAGAATGCCAACCCAGCACACTTGCTGCCAGAGGCACCGCCTGGGCCCCACAGCGAGAAACTTGTTACACGTGAACGTGATCTCCGACGGAAACCAGCTAAAAGTCATCAAATATTTTCAGCAGAGCGTATGCTTTTTCACATCTAAGCTTTTATTCTTGTGCGTAATCTGCTCTTAGCAGTGTATATTTTATATTTATACATTCAGCCACAATGACTTGGACAGGCGTTTTCAACCTATTAGTGTTTCTCCTGTAAAATAGTTTGAAATGTTTTCAATGAGAAAGGTCTACAAAAGGCATATCGATGCCTTTAAAAGTTGTCACTTATTCACACTAGTCTATTCAATCCTGGGATCACATATACTCATGAGCGTTTACATTCCTGTCAAAGGCTGCCTTCTGAGAAAAGTATTGTCACTCAAGAGTGAAACTTTGCAAAGGTAAAATGTACGGGATCCAGTGTTCTACCTGGTTAAGTACCGCAACGAACAGCTAAAGATAATAAATCCTCCCCTTTACCCTTAGGTGAACCTCAAGTAGAAAAATTAGAAAATTTTTTCTTCTGGGATTCAGAGTTTTTTTTTATCTTCCTTGTCTTTTAAACTCATATTTTCCATAACTTGTTTCTCTGCATTTTCTATCTTTCCTTGTATCAATTATTTTGTAGCGATTGGAGTCTGCTGGGTAACCCATTTGTGGGAAACAGAATAGTGCCTCACACTCATGATGCCCTGTGTCCTACACCTGGAATCTGTGGAGCTGGCAAAGGAGAATTAAGGATCCGAGTGGAATTAAGGGTGCTAATCAATTGACCAGGATACGGGAAGATTATTCTGGATTATTGGAGTGGGCCCAAAGGATCACCAGGATCCTTACATGTGGAAGCAACAGAAGGAAAAGCAGAGATGACACCCTGAGAACTTCTGATGTTTCTGCCTTCGAAGATGGGGGCATGGGGCTTTGAGCTATCAACCAACTTATTTGTTCTAAGGGATATATTTTTCTAGATTTCAAGGGATTTTTCTATATAGCCAATTATGTCATCTATAAATAGGGATTATTTCACTTATTTAAAATCTAAGTGCATTTCCGTTTCTTGCTTTATTGCAAAAACTTCTGGTACTACGTTGAATATAAAAGTGGTGAGACCCTTTGTTCTTTGTTTTAGGGGGAAACCAATCAATCTTTTACTATTAAGCAAATGTGGAGGTCTACGAGCCTCTTTTGGCCTATGCTGGCATGGGTAGGGGTGGAGTGGTGGTTAACAGATTTTCCCTGTGGTGTCTGACCAAAGTAGAGCATTTATTCCTTAAGTTTTCTGTCTTACTCCTAGACTGTCTCTCTCTCTCTCTCTCTCTCTCTCTCACACACACACACACACACACACACACACACACACACACTCTCCTTGGATTTTAGTTGTACTTAACTAAAGAAATAGGGAAAAATAAGTCTACTTCATATTCCCAGAAGTTAAAGTTTCCTTATATACTTTATAATCTTAAAAAAAATAATTTCAGTATCTTAAAACTTTAGGGATTAAATTTTTTTTTTGTTTCCATTCATGACGTATCATTTTCCCTATTATTGTTAAATTTTTTAGGTAGAAATCTTGAGGGCCTAAATGAATAAGTTAGTTTTCTTCAAAGACTGAATCTGCCTGTGCTAGAAGTCACAGGTTTACCACCAGGGGACCATTTTACATTTTAGTTCTAGTTGAAGGTCCTGGGTTCAAAGAGAACTCTAAGGCTGTTTTCCTTCTAGACACAGGAGTGCTCCAGGGTTAGTCTAACTCCAGGCTGTCTATGTTATTGGCACTCATACCCAAAGGGATCAGGTCATCTGTTTCCTAGTGCTGTCTATCCTCTCAGCTCTCAGTCTATCTTATTTCTCTCTTTTTGTAGGTGGGGTACACCTTGAAGGTCGTCCTTATTTTCTTTCAAGTCCAGAAATGCTTTTCCAAAACTGTGTTAGCTTATTCAGGATAAATGATATCCCAGATATCCTGCATTGTGGTGAGAAAGCCATCCTCGCTGGCAGAAATGGAAATCCCTTACATATGACATTGGGTACTACTATCTTGAAAACGACTGGAAAAACAGTATTCCTTATGATTACCTGATTTTTGTTAAAAGTTCAGACATGAAGGCTTTATTGTTAGCATTTTTAATTCCTTATTGAAAGTTGTCATTTTAGGTAGGTGACCCAGATTGTCAGAATGTTCAGTTTTTTGTACCTACAGCAAAACTTGCTCACTGTATTATCATAACTGGTTTCTGGTCACTGATAACCTCAGTCTTCTGAGCTAGAGAGGAGTTAAGAATGACGGAAAAAACTAAAATAATGGAAGGTGTACTTGAAAATTACTGAGGTGTATCACTATAAATTATGGTGTCAGCTGCAGTCTATGGCACAGCCTCGCTTACAGAGTTGCAGCTGCAGCTGAAAAGTTCTTTGGCCATTTCTTTGAAAAGAACAAACCAAATCTCTATTTTATGCTTCTGTAGCTAATTCACTCTCATTCCAGTAACAGAAGGTCCAGCTCACTGCATGCCAGAGACATACGAGATTTTTTTAATTACCAATATTGTTTTTATTCATGACTCTTCTTTTCTCCATTTACTCAGTCAATAAATTTAAGAAGGTGACCATTTCTTGGTGAGTCAAAAAACCAAATTGTCGCTTTCAGAAAACATTTTTCCCTCTTCTACTTCCTTCCAAGGATAACATGCACAAACTTAATTCTTCAATAAGAACAATTCTGATTACTACAACTTCTTAAGATTCTGTTATAAGCTCACATATTTACTCTTCAGAACAATCCTAAGATCTATATCTTTTAACTCTGCTCACTCTACAGGCAAGGAAACTGAGGCACGGAGCCAAATGACCCAAAGTCTCCACTAGAAAGTGGCAGAATGGACAACTGATTGCAGGCGAGCTGGTTTCTCTAGTATAGGCTGCATATGACCAAGACCAGACCCAGTATGTGTGATGATTAGGGTTTCTAACAAAAGGAAATGTAATAGTTTAGTAGGATATACAGGTTAAACCACAAATACATTTATTCCTCTAAGAAAAGTATGCCATCTTTTCAATTAAAAAATTTTATTATCAACTATATCTTCAGTTTTCTTGTTCTTGCTAAGCTGACCACAACAGCAGCAGAAATCTCACAGCAGAGCAACTCAGCACTATCATTAAGCTGCAAATCCATCCTTTATCATAGACCAAGATATGCATTTCAGATGTACTCAAGAAAATAACTTTCAGCGCACACTGGGAGTAGTGGTTTGGTCAGCTGCTGGGTTGGCACAATCCACAATACATCCCAAGGACCCTGGTTTTGGGTCCCAGGGCCGGAGAAAACAACTGAGATCAGCAACTAAATAAAAATAAAATAAAAATAAAATTGTTTCTTCTTCCTCTCTCTTCCTGCTAACACCTTTTTCCTTTAAAAAAAAAAAAATAAAGAAAAAATAACTAAGTATTCACACAGGTGTACACACATCTCCCTTTTCAGTTATCTAACTCCTAACCCAGATTCCTTGTACAGTCTGAAAAGCAGGGATCACCCAAGTGAGCTAGCCCTTCAGCACATTGCTGAAGATAGAACAGATACCCCAGAAAGCTGCTCGACACATGAAAAATATTTCCTATTTGCACATAGAGAAAATGTCCTTGGATATATTCTATTATGTTCTAATGAGTGTCTGTTTCTCCCTTTTTGACAATGTCTTCAATTTCTTCTGAGACCTTCCCTTTGTAGTCATTGGGTTCTATTGCATTTAACATCTTTTGATACTCCATCGGCAAACCATTCTCTTTTGCACCCATGCAAATGACCTAAAAGTGATTAAATAAAAAAACAAACATTTAGTTAGGAACATAATTTAGTGCGTTACAGCCTTTTCTGTAGTATCAAAGTATGAAATATTAACTTGCAGATAACTCTAGACTAAACATTTTTTAAATAGTCATTCCTCTCACACTGAGGAGGAATATGCGGGGAGTTTTCAAAACCACATGACGCATCCTTATGGAATATCCATTTTACTTAATAGTATTTAAAATACTAAGACAAAATATATTGTGATGCATAATGTTTTTTCTCTTAAAAGAAAAAAAACACCATTTAAAAAAATCTTTAAATTGTACAGGGGACAGTTTTGCTTTAATCCCAGAGTCTGCTCTTACTTTAATTAGACATTTAATTGCCAATATTTCCAGTGGTACTTCCCAGGACCATACCAGGTTCATTTTTCTAGATTCCATACTAGAAAATTCCATATTAGGTCCAGGAACTGGGTCACCCACTCCAAATGCGATATTCTGATTGGGTCTGCCACCGAGTCCTTAAGTTTAGCTCTGAAAAGGGATATTGGGATCGCTATGTCACATCTTTTCCTGTGCTTGATTCTGAAGACAGCATGACTTATTGGGAGGAAGCATTTAAGCAGTAGGAAAAATAGTTTTCCCCATTAAAATAAATTTTGGAGGTCAGGAAATATTATTTTGTGGAGGCAAAAAATAAAAAAAGCCCAGATCACCAAAGCCTTAAGTATATAATAAATCTATTTAAAATGCACTCATATTTTATACCTAAAGAAAGAAAATACAGGTCTACAATTATGATTCGGATAATTTTCTGAAAACGTATTTTTAACCAACAGAGTTTTAGAAACATAATTCTATATTACGTATCAATCTGAACATTTTTGAATTTACACTTTAGGTAAGTAACAGTTTTTTATTAGAAAACATTTTGATTAAAATTAATTATTCTTGTCAAATTTAAAACACACAAAATCTCTTAAAATTGAGGTATTTTTTTAATTTCAGTGAGAATGGAATCTTTAGTTCTTTTGACGACCTGCAGACCTGGGTCCCATACCCCAAAATCTTTGTACGTAGCTTACCTTTTTATACTGTGGTGATGGGGGAGCACTCTCATAATTTTTCATTTGATAACTTCGACAGGTCATTTTTTTCCTTTCTTGAGTGTAAACATTAACTTCTATTGGTACATATGTTCCACTTTTAACGCCTTCTTGCCTGAAACCAGATAGCCACATTTTAATCACACTGGATTTAGCCAAGTTAATTTACTGGGTAAGGTCTTTTCCTTAAATTGAAATCCTATCTAAAAGCATGCTTTAGTATGGGTTATTTCAATCTTTATACTCCTGAAACATTACTATCTTGTCTATAAAAATGGACCATTTGTTCTGATAGCAAGAGAATATTCACCCATAGAAAAGCAAAGAGTTTATTGTTGTTCTCAAATGAGGTAACGTATCAGGCATTCCAGAGAATCTTTTCTTCTCAGGTCTTACTCTTTCCCCTAATTCTCTTTGTATTAAGTGCTCTACCACACAACTCTTGAGAGTTCTAGTTCTAAAAAGTATCAAAACATTTCTGTTTTTCTACAAATTATTATTTTTTACTGATTCCTGAAAGTATTATTTTGTAAAAACTGACTAATAAAAACGGAACCACTTTTGAAATCAATAAAAATATACATCATGACAATTTTCATGCATTTTCATAATATGAACCTACAAAGAGATATTTATAAAAGACAAATAGAAAATAAGGACTTCTATCTTTAATAGAAGATAACAAATATCTCCCCAAGTCTCAACTGGAAAGCATAACCCTTCTAGGATTCACTTTTTAGCAATTGGATACATTATACTTTTTATGTTAATGCTAAAGAATAAAGAACATATGTGTATATTTTGAAAAAGCAGCACATAGCTACACATCCTTGTATATGACCCACTTTCTGAATTAGTAATTACTTAACTAATAATTAGAAGTCACCTACTTATCCAGAGAAGTTAAATTGCTTTTGTTCATTTTCCATACTATTCCCCATACTTCATCGCCAGGACTTTGAAAAATGGTGGCTATACCTCCATGCCAAGTTTCACTTGTTTTGCCTTGGGAATTGCCGAAGTCAAGCTTAAAATCCTACACAGGAAACAAAAGTGATGTGATCAGTATTTACTTGACCCCAAATTTCCCTCCTTAAAAAAAGGATTTACTTTGACCTCCTGGCAATGAAAACATTTGTGTTCCTCCTGTGTATAAGAAGCTGTGGAAAATGCAAAGATAAACCAGGACCCAGATCCCAGAGGACTTTTTTTTTTTGTATTTTTGTTTAAAAATGAAATGCCAACAAAGTATGTACATGTCTTATCAAAAACAAAAGGTTTAAGGAAGAAAACACTAATCTCAAGGTCTTAACACAACCGTTTTCATTTTTGAAAATCACTTCCAGTCGTGCACTCACGTAGGTTTCTTACTGGGAGGCCATCACATGCATGACGGTGGAACCGGGTGGGGGCTGTGTGATGGCCTCCACATTCACGTATGCAGACAGCATCCTACCAGCATATGCATCATGTCTGCCTTCAGGGAACTGGCATACGAGAGCACTTAAAGAAATAAAATTAAAATAATTTTAAAAAATCTAATATTCATGAGTTGTATCAATAGATCTATAATATAAGGTAACACTGAGCATTTAATGGATTTGACACCCAGGGTCAGGGGAGCCACCAGGATGAAGAACTAAATAAAATGAATAAAGTGCTTCTTCCTCCTCTCTCCTCCCTAATACATTTAAAAATATTGGCCTAGATAATAAAATAAGACTTTAGTTTATCCCTGTCACCTTAATTTTCTTAAAAACCTTGTCAGGTGCACCCTGGTGGTCTATCAGGTAAGTCCACTGCCTCCAGCTGGCACAAACCACATACATCCCGAGCACTAAACTTCTAGCCACACCAGCTGGAAGATGCCAGCCTCTTTCCTTGGGTCTTTTGTCCATGCTATTCCTTCCGTTTTGTTTCTTTCCCCAACCCCAATCATTCAGGTCCCAGACTAAAAGGCACATTTTCAGGAAGAGTTTCCCTGACATCCCAGTTAGGTGAGAGTTCCAATTCTTACATTCTTACACCTTGAACATGTCTCTTTTTGAAGGACTTCGCTTTTTAGAGCAGTTTTGGGTTCACAGTAAAAATGAGTCCTTGAACATGTCTCCCCCCATCCCCCTTATTTTTTTTTTTAAAGGAAAGGTGCAGGTAGGAATGAAGGCCAGTAGGCAGACTGGCAGGAAGAGAGAGGAGGAAAAAGTATCTTTATTTTATTTTTATTTAGTTGCTCACACTGGTTGCTCCCCCTGCCCCCGGGCCCTTGAACCCAGGGGCACGTGATCTGCTCCTTTGGAGGCGATTGACCAAACTGCTGCTCAACCAGGGCGCACCAAACTTGTCTCCTTTTTAAGACTGTCCATACCAGTAACTGAATAATCATTTGCTTTATATCTCTCTTTCCCATTTTCCCAACTATAAGCATATGACTTTCTCACTTTTGGGGAAATTCTTTGTCTTAGAAGTCTAAGAGGTAGAGTGATAAAGCCTGACCCTTATTTTGAAGCTTTGAGTGACTTAAGTTGGTTCTCAGTTTTGCTTGCAGTTCGGCCATGTGCATGGCCAAGACTTTGACAATCAGGACACCCACCAAGGACTCTCAATTAGAAACCAGCACCTAAGGACATCAGAAACTTCACGTGGAGATGGTGGCCACATCTGGTTTCCCAACTACAGGGGTGTAGTGACAGAGGCAGGCAGGGCTCAAGCCGGAGGTAGAGCTGCTGCGTGATCCAGTGTCCACAGGGCCCAGGGCAGCCATGGTGCACAGTGCTTTCCCGGGCTGCCTCTGTCTGTCTTGCAGACTGTGCAACAGCCATTGCTCCTCCGCTATGCCTGTCTGGCTCCTCAGCTTTGTGGTCCCCGCTTCCTGGTCATTGTCAGCTCTCCAGCAACATTTCAACAGCTTCTTTTTCTGTTTAAATCAAGGAGGTCCTACTATTTGCAACTAAGAACCTTAATGAGATAGCAGAGACCATATTTATCTAAATGTCATGCTTATCAATAATGTCAAAATGTTCTGAACATATTCGCATGCCTTTGTTATGGTGGGAGAGGTTCCCAAAGCAGCCAACTTTGCTCAATATTCTTTTTATCTCCAGTTAAGTGCCAGGAGAATATGTAATGAATGGACTGAAGAGCAATCATTTACCCAGGTGGGTTGGGTTCACCCAAGTCACCTGATTTAACTGAGCACGGCCATCACTGCAACAGGGTTCCAGCTTTCAGGACCCCCCAAATCAGGTTTTATAAACCAGGTGACAATCCCATAGGCAAGGTATGTACAGAACAAAAAGCAATGGATTCTCTGAACTTGAGAGAGGGCTTCTCAGGGGCACCTAATGAATGGTGTGCGGATGTCCCTAGTTAGTGGACAAGTCAGAGGCGGTCCCATGGGCAGAATGAGCAGCTCGTGGAGCTCAGGGCAGCCTGGAGTGCAGTGTCTGGGGTAGCACAGATGAGCCGGGGTCAAGGATAGGGCCGCCGTGGGAAGCGGAGGAGGTGTGTTTGCTCAGAAACCAAGAGGTGAGAAAGCCCCTGATGTCCTCTAAGCACAAAGCACTGCATTCCTGGCCCAGTTCTGCCCAGGCGCCGTCTGGGAACGCCACTCCTCGGATCCTGGCTCGCAGGGGCCGGGAAGGGAGCACTGACCTGCAGGCGGGCCACGCAGCAGAACTCGGCTGTGGGGTTTCCGAGGTGGATTCGCTCCGTGAGCAGGTTGCTGCCGTAGGCGAAGTATAGAAAAGTCTCCTCCTGGCCCTTCGGGTCCTCGCAGCCCGAGTTCGCCATGCACAGCCTGGAGATGGGAGCAGGGTATGTGGAGCGAAGCGGGGCTGCAGCGCGGTGGCCGAAGACTGGAGCCCAGGGGCCACCACACCGCGACAGCCGGGGGGGGGGGGGGGGGGAGAGGCGCGGAGGCGGAGGTGGGGGCGTCAGGTGCGAGGGCTCTTTTGATTGGCTACCGGTCCCCCAACAATGGAGTCGCCCCTTTGATTGGCTAAACCCACCGTCACCTCTCCACACTCCACTAGGATTCTGAAAAGCACTCTCCTGGGGTGACCTGCGACTGACTTTCATTGGACAAGGTCCCCTATTATCCCACCCCCTTGCTCATGGCTCTTTCTGATTGGCGGGCGGGCGGGCGCCAAACAGACAGGGGTCAGGTCCTGTGGGCTCAGTTTTGGGGTCCCAGCCAGGGTTTGTCACCTTCTGGTGGCGGACGTGTGGGGTTCCTTGGCATTGAGCTTTAGGGAGCTCTGCTCGCATCTGAGGCAAAAACAGCCGTTCTAGCGACAGTTCCTTTACCCTGCCGCGTGCCTGGTTCTGCACTCCTCTCAGGACATGGCTATTCTTCCCCCACCTGCTGATTCCAGGACCCCCATCCCTGATCCTCCCCAGACACGTTTTCTAAGGCCCCTCTGCTTCCCGGAGAAGCCTCTCTGAATTCCTGGGGCTCCCTGCCTGGTGGGAGTGTCCGGAGTTCAAATCCAGCGCTGATGTTTGCCGGCCATTTAACCTGGGGTACCTCTCAACTCCGTTTCTTCCTTTTAAAAGAGGAATCACAATTTATGTTCGAATCCCACGTTATTATAACAAGTTATGATCCCTCATTCAGGGTTAGTGTAAGCATTAAAGAGTAACTTTGTTAATGTTTTAGATACAAAAATTCCAGTGCAAAATAAGATAGAAGTTGGCGCGCCCTTGTGGAGCAGCAGTTAGGTCAATCGCCTCCAAGGACCACAGGCCACATATTCCTGGGCCCGAGACAGCCGTGTGAACAATTAAATAAAATAGAAAATATGGTTGCTTCCCGTCTTCTCTCTTCCTGCGTGCCTACTCACCTTCATTCCTGCCTGTACCTTCCCTTTAAGAAAAAAAGAAAAAAGAAGTGTAAAAACAATGAAGTAAAAATCCTGTATTGTTAACTTGGAAATGAAAATATTAATATGGACTAAGGTAGAACCAGTGATTACCTTTAGCCACATTTTATCTCTAAATACCACTCCCCACTACAAGTTACCAGCGCTCCTTGGAGAAGAGGAGGATGCCCTGTCAAGAGCTGGGAATGCACTGGAGTTCTTAGAACATCTGGTGACAGAAAGTCAGGAAGCAGTCAAGGAAAAATGAGGCCCTTCCAAAAGGACATAAGGGGTAGCTTATCACTGTGCCCACTAGCCAAAGTCAGAGGAGTCTGAGCATCAAAGTTAACACTGACTGCAACAGATTGAAAACATCAAACATGTAAGCCAGTCCTCCAAAAGAGTAAGCCAAATCTCAAAAAGCAAATTTTAAAAACCTCATTTGAGGTGTGCCCTGGTGGCTCAGGCATTAAGTCTGAGGTTCCAACAGGGTAGTTCATGTAAAGTCCAAGGTCTTGGGGGGGCCACCTTGCGGGACAGGGACTGGGATGGACAAATAACGTGAGCAACTGAATAAATAATGCTTCTTCCTTTCTCTGCTTGCCTGCCTGCCTACTCGCCTTCATTCCTGCCTGTTTCCTTCCGCTAAAATATAAATATACAGATTTCTATACATATATAATGCATATATACACGTATATACACATACGTACATATGTTACTAAATTTTTCTTGAATAAACCTTCAAAAAATCACAAACCTCATTTGCCTTGGTCTTGGTGATGTTTGATATTGCAGCAACATTTTTCCCTGGAAAGTGGTAATTCAAGAAAATAAACATTTATCCTGCTTTCCTAGTTGCAGCTGTATTTCAGTAACCAAATAACCCTAGTTGATAAGGACACAGTTCTTTTTGCAAAAATATGCCAGTGAAATAATGTAAAATGAATTACAGAATTAGAAATCACCATTTTGCAATCTCCAATGAAATAAATTAATTTGTGCCAGGATCACTGATAAAACCATTTGCTGAAAGGAAGATGGGGAACAGGATCTTCATAAAGTGCCAAATTATCCCCCAGGGATTACTCACCATAATCAGGGGGAAACATAATGACTGTGGAGAAATCTGGCCCCTCCCACATTAGCCTAGATCAATCTTATCGCCAAAAGTGGATCAACCTGAACTTACGTGTCTCTGCTGAGGTGCTACAGTATGAAGAACTAGTATCTTCCACGAAGTAATTAGCAAAAATCTTTAACTTCAGTATAATCAAGTAGGAACTACAAAGATAGACAAATAAGAGGAAACAACTAGAAAAAATCCAGAACAAACGATGGCACACCCTGCAGAATAAATGTTTCAGTTTCTTAAATAAAGTCAGTGTCATTAAAAACAAAGAAACAGGAGTGGACAGGGACTCTTCTAGAAGAAAAGAAACAAGAGACATAATGTACAAAGGTGATGACTTATTTCTGGTTCTGGTTTAATAGACTAGATATAAAAGATTTGGGGGGATAACTGGAAACATTTTAATATGACTCAGGTATTGGATGATATTAGACATTTTCCTCTCAAAATTATTGGCATGTTTTTGTAGAAAATGCTTCTGTTTTTAGAAACACTTGTGTATTTAAGGGTAAGAAGTTTGCTATCTATTTTTTAATAATTCAAAAAAATATGGAAAGTGTTAAATGTTAAACTGAATGATATTCATATGGATGTTCATTCTGTTATTCTAGTCTACATATTTGAAACTTTTTCTGCTAAAAAGTCATAGAAATAGAAATAAACTGCTAAATGTAAAGCACTTGGCAGAGAGAGCACACGCAATAAACAGCAACATTACATAATTTGCAAATATGAAGGTTGACGACATCTCCTAACCCCCAAACATCAAGACAAACTTGAAATGTATTCTTATTTCAGTCATTTCACTGAGCAAGTGGCTTTCCTTGGCAAAATTGTACTCTATTGAACCAGAGTCTGTGCTTCAGAGCACTTCCACCTAGTACGTCCATTGTTCTGAATTCTTTATACTTCAAAGCGTAGGCATTGCTTAATTATTTTTAGGTGTTTGATTTATTTCTCTCCCTACACTTCCTGCTTAATTTTCTGGAGACTGATTTTTTCATAGCACCATACTGCAAAACTTTTCTAAAGTTAAGCTTAATGCTTCCTCAAACACAGAAAATCTTTTTTTACTCTAAGTAAACATTTTATTTAGCATCCCTCATGTAGACTAGGGTCTGATCCCTACTGGCCAACAAAGGGTACTAGAAAACAAGAATTTTGGCTTTTTCAAACTAAACCAAAGCCTGGTTAATATTAGTTGGCATTCATCCAGCACTTAATAAATGTCAGATTCTAGTCTAAACATACACAGATGCACACGCATGTGGGCACACGCTCATTTAATCCAGAAAATAGCCCTGTGTAGAAAGTACTGATAGTATCCTCATTTAATGGTTAAGAAAACTGAGATGCCAGTGGGTTAACTAACGCGCAGTGTTAGCAGTGGTGTAGTTAGCGTGACTGAAGCAGAGATTTACAGGCAAGCAATCTGATTCTAAAGTCATTCTAGGTGCCGATTCCCAAGTTTCTCAAGCCCGTGTGCTCTAGATGTAACTGTTCGAGTAGTGCCCCCTTATCTGTGGTTTCACTTCCCCTGGTTTCAGTTACACGCAGTCAAATGAGTCCAAAATATTACCTACAATGAGATATTTGAGAATGAGAGATCACATCCACATAACTTCGATTATAGTATCTTGTTGAAATTATTCTATTTTTCTATTTTCATTAATGACATACTGTGCCTAATTTAGAAACCGAACATTCTCATAGGTATATATTTGTAGAAAAACCAGAAAATGCAAGGTTGCAGGTATCCATTGGGGGTCTTGGAACATATCCGCTGTGGATAAGGGTGGATTACTGTGACCCACTTTCAAGCATAATCTCTATTTTATCCATAAGGAAATTTTGAAAATAAAAATAAGGTCGTATTTCTTTGAAAGGATATTTAATACAGTGGTCTTAAATTTTTTGATTGTATTAGAAGTTTTGAACATGTGAACACGCACGCAGTATTCATAAAATAGAATTTTAAAATAACTATTTAGTCAGTCATTTAACATTACTTAGTTTTGATAGTTTCACCTAGCCATTGATCAACCTGAAGATAAATATACAGTAGGACAAAGTTAATTATAAATAATGATACATGAAAATCCATAGTTCAAAGAGTCCTGCAGTCTCCCATTTTTTGGCTGTCCTTGTCAGATCTTCTAAGATCATTATTTTTATATTACAATGTGGGCAATGAAGAGCTTGCACCAAAAATTGGAGAGGTCCCTTTCAGTTTTTTGGATCACAATTTTAGTGAGCGTTTCTCTCTAGGCACACCCTAGTTGAGGAGTGGTTGGGCGCAGTCCACAGACATCCCAAGATATCTGATTCTAGTCCCAGAGCCAGCAGGAACAACCAAGGTGTACAACTAAAATAAAATAGAGTGTTTCCTCCTCCTCTCTTTTCCTGCTTGCCTGTTTGTTCATCTTCATTCCTGCCTGCATCTTTCCTTTAAAAATAAAGAGTTTCTTTCCAGTTCTTTGCAGATATCTTTCTCTATAAATTCACTTAAACACAGGAAAGCTGTAGAAAAACATAAGACACAGAAAGTGAATGAATGAGAGTCAGTGCCACTGTTAATCTCTTCCCCCCGAACACCGAGGGGTCTGATGAGACAGATGATGACTGACTGCAGGTTCTAGTAGGTATATTAAAGCAAAATTCTTATATTGGTGTATACATTTATTTGTTACGTAAAGTAAAGGTAGAGTGTGGTAGCGCAAAATCATTTCTATTATTTTTGATTAAAATGAAATATAATTTTAACTGTTTTTATACTTCAGTAGATGAAATTAATCATCTAATTTGAATACCATTGTTATAATCAATTTTAGCCTTCTCATTTTTAAAAGAACACTTCAAGGCAAAACATACTTTATGGAAAGTTCAAATAGTTATATGGTAAGAAATCTATGTTCCTGTTGAGGAAGGCCAGCTGGCTGCTTAGGCAAGGCCATTTGGGACAGTAGTTTTTTAGGAAGATAGCTATACTGAGTCCCATGAGTCTGTCTCTCTGTGAGCTAAGAAATTCAATCTGCAGTCTAGGTGAAGATTCACACTAACCAGACTCATAAGAGATGGATGTTCACACCAGAATGCCAACTTGTTGATTTGCAATGAGAACTTTAACAGATAAGCCAGATAATTGTATTCCTTGATTGTCTTTTCTTCCACTAGGAAAATAAATCTATATGAGGAGGCTTCAAGGATGACTTTAGCATGTTTGAAGAACAAGGAGGAGGTCAGGTGGTTAGAGTGGAAGAAATAAGAGAAGGGATGGTAGAAATGAGGTCAAGTAGACAAGGGCAAGTTCAAGTAGCACCTTGAAGACCATGCTAGGGCATCTGGACTTTATTAAGAGATCGAAAGCTATCGAGGCATTCTAGACAAGAGTATGCTCTGAGTTACTATTCAGCAGGATAATTCTGGACGTTGAGTGGAGAATCATTTCCAACTGAATAAACATGAGAGTTAACAGACAAATTCTAAAGCTATTGCCAAAGTTTTGACAAGAGTGGAAGATAACTTAGGCTAGGGTAGCAAGAGTGAAGCTAGAGAGTAGATTGGGGGAGATTTTTTGTGGTAAAGAAGACCAGACTTGTTGAGGAATTGGATGTATAATTCCATGTTTACTAAGCAACCTTTCCAGTTATAATTTGTCTTATTAGCAGATTTTCTTTCAGGAGAAGGAAGCCCTAATCAGGGGGCACAGGTCTCTGATTTTCCCGCTAATCCTAGTTTTTTTCCTGAAAATTTGAACTTGCGCCTGAGAGGGTCGTATCACTTTAGAGATGCTGGGGCTGTAGACTGGTCTCAGCGGCATGTTTCCACACACATTGGGAAAATGGAATGCGCATGAAGAAGAAAGCCAACCACAGCAAAGAGAGAAGGGAGAGGCACATTGCCTGGCTTTGGCTGTTGCCAAGACTCAGTGGAATTTCTCTAGGTTTTCTCTAGACAATCTGACAAGCTTTAGACTTCACCACTTACTGGTAATGAAACATAGTGAAATCATCATTTTATGTCGTCTTCATGACACAGGCACTATCAAAAAATAGGAGCCTCCAACAACTACAATGATGTGGAAGAACCAATATGGAGAAAGAATTCTATTTGCTGCCTAAACTGAAAATGAGTTACCTCTGAGTCATCTCTCTCCTTTATATTCTACCTCTAATCAGTCTATGAAACCTGCTGCTGCTGCTTCACATCTGCTCTCCTCTGCATTCCCATCTTCCCACCCTCTTCCTGGTATCATCATCCCACACCTGGATTGCAGCAAATGCTTCCTGGCTGATTCTCTTGACTCTTTCTGTGCACGTGGGGGAAAGGCTGTGATCACAGGAGGGCAACACGAAGAGAGTCGTGCAATTTCAATAGCGCAATGGTTCCTACTAGGAAATGGCCAACACACCTAGGAGCTTAGCATGGGTTGTGGGAGGGGCCGGAATTTTGCACTATTTGATCATCAAAAAGGGAGACTTGTCTGACTTTTGAGCAGAGACGGGAAATCATTCTTGTGGCTGTGGAGGGGGTAGGATGAGAGGTGACTGAAGGTTGAATGAAAGTTCATTGCAATAAGCCAGATCCTAGAGGCCTGAGCTAAAGTAGTAAATGCAGAGTGAAAAATGAATTCATAGAAGGGAGAAAAGATAGTCTTTCCATCTGTTTTTATTGTATCACTTTCATGCAGAAACCTTCAGAGGCTGTCTGCATATTATTTTATCAAATTCAAAATCTCGTGTAAGCCTTTTGTTATCCGATTCTGACAGCCTAGCCAGTCTGAATTCTCAGTTGAGAATAAACCTGAGGAAGTAAGAATTAAACTTTATATTTCTGCATACCTGCAGTGTTCACCAGAGCAAAAATGAATAAAAGTATTTGCTGATTAAAAAATCTCCCCTACCCTTCACACAGGTTCCCAAATCCATTTTTCTCTATTTTTCCAGCTTTCCTTGATTTACTGAGAGTCACTTGTTTTTAGCTCTAATTTAAGATTTTTTAATTTATATGAAAGTTTTAGCATATGGATTACACATAAATTTTATTATCCATATGGTATTTATATTTATACATTCTCCCATTTATGGTCTGGCACACAGCAAGGAAGAATGTGTTAAATCAGAAATGTTCTTGGGGGGAAAAGAATACATTAAAATTTCTTTAGATTGTAATTCCTTAGGATATTTGACAGAAAATCAATATTTAGTTCTAATATAGTTTAATATTGAGTGCTTAGTGATGGTCTCCTTTGATAGCTCTCTATCTCTATTCATATCTAAAACTAGACACTTTGGAAAGGTGTATACCAAACTGTTGACAGTGCTTACTTATGGGAAGAGAAATGGAAATGGTGGGGGGAAGGTAAGATGAATAAAAACTTTCCCTTTTTGTTCTGTATTTCTTTGTATTTTTGCATTCTTTGTTATGTATTCCTGTATTAGCTTTATTATTTTAAAATATATGTCTATGATTACAATTTGGAGCAAAAGTTTATATCTTAAGGAATTAGGTCAATATCTATAGATCTAGAGGATAAGAAGAGAATGATAATTAAATAAATTGCCTCAAGAGAAAAACAGATGCAGCGAACACATTCCCACATTAAGTTTGTCTCTTAACACACCAATCAAATAATTAAGCCAGATCAAGTCAAACTTGCTCTATGGAAGTCTTCAATCTCATTCTAAGATCATAGCTGCAGAATCTCAGTCTCTCTGGATGTTCTCTCTTTGCCTTTTAAGATGTCAGTGGATACAAGAACTGGAATACGATCCCAGTTTGGTTTGGGGGAATGTCGCACGTGTTCTAGGGATGATAGCCTGCTAGATCCTACTGCCAACTTTAAGTCACTGAAAATAGAGCAATTCAGCTATCTCCATGTAATTTACCATAGCTACACTACATTGAGATGTGCTAATCTCAAGATTTATGACCATTAATATTAAAGTCTGACAAACTGAATCATGATTAACATACACATTTCCTCAACTTCTATGTCCATGCTATTTATATCTTAAGTTCAGCTGAAATTAAAATGTAAAAGAAAAATTTTGTTACATGTTGCTACTGTCAGTAATAGAAATAATAAAAGTAGTATCACTTTAGAAGGTAGGCTTACTTAAACGGAATGCCCAATGTTTCCCTTTTCTTTTCATCCTAGAAATAAATACAAACACAATAAATTCTCAGTATCATGTATAATTAGATGAGAGTTAAGGTCTTGAAATCTCTCTGAGAAGAATGGCTTTGGAATAGAGCCTAGTTTAAGTATTTGGAAACTTTCATGGAAAGTAAGAAATATGTTTGAATTCTATGCTTAACGTGTTTGGATTCATGTTGTCTGTCTATTCACCAATATTTAATCAATAATGAACTCTTCTCAGAGACATACATTCAAATGAAGTTCTTTATATGGGTATAAAACAACTCTGGATGTTTAGAAATCTTTCCAGAATAGCTGATCTAGTGCTGGAGTCAATCTTTTCTCTTAATTACTTTCTGCTTTGACATGACTACAACAAATCCCAACAACAGAGCTACCAAAAGCCACCTCTATTGTAGTTGTTAAATGCTTATTGATGAAGAGAACAACAGAAACTCTGTATAGTTGAGTAACAGAAACTCAAATAGCTCCCTGAAAAGAAATAGCTATCCATGGCAAAAATACGTAGCTTTGTATGCAGAAAAAAAAGTGTTTTCCTATGTCATTCTCTAAGCTCCCAGAGAATAGCACATTTTATCTGCTCCTTATTCAGATGTGTTTAAAACTGTGTCTCAAGCTAGCTAAATCACGTCAACTTTGATTTGATTTGCTTTTGGATATCACAAAATTGTTGTGACAAAATTCTATTTCTGTAACCCAACAATTCCATTGCTAGGTATATACTTAAATGAATTGAAAACAGGTACTCAACTATTTGTCGATGAATGTTCTTAGCAGCACTATTCAAAGTAGCAGCATAATAGTCAAATGATAGAAACAGCCCAAGGTCCATCAGCAGGTGAATGGATAAGCAAATTATTTTATATATATAGATATATATATACATATGCAGTGCTATATTATCAATTATAAAAAATGAAGTCTTGATACAGGCTAAAAAACAGTTACCCTAAAAAACAGGGTAACTGAAAGAAGCCACACATGAAAGGTCATATTGTATGATTCCATGTGTATGAGATATCTAGAATAGGTAAACTCATAGCTGATGAATGGTTATCAGTGATTAGGGAATGAGGAGTATAGTGGGTGTGAGATTACATCTAGGGGTGGCAAAATTATCTTGGAGCTAGAAAGCGGTTGCCCAACATTGTGAATGTATCACATGCCAATGAATTGTTCACTTTCAGATGATTGATTTTGTGTTCAAGCAACTTCAGTTCAACTTAAAGTGAAAAAATAAACCTCCCTTTGCTTTCAAGGGGCTCTGGGGCTGTGGTTATGAAAAGTACCAACGTTGTATTGGTAGGAATCTTGGATGACAATTTCCATTAATTTGAAGTGGGGTAAGGAGTTGAAAAGATTTGATGTGTCTCCCTAACATACTACCTATTCACATATACACTGAATTCTCAATGAATTTAGGACCTTTACTATTTTGAAAAAGTTGGTGATGATGCCATAAAGTTTATGCCCCAGGTGTGCTTGGTGAATATTATGGGAAGGGAAATCCAGTCATGAATACGTTGCTGCTTACTGGAGTCTCCTTCTTATAGGTCAAGTGCTCCATTAACAATTCAGGGTATTCAAAAGAACAATTATTCAATAGTTGTTCAATAACCAGAACAGTTATATTTCCCCACACGCAATCTGTGGGGAGTGCTCCAGCAGATGCTCCTCCAGTCAAACTCAGCTGCTCTGGTCAAATGAGCTGCAAAACAGACTCTTCTCTATTAGCTCTTGGGGAGTCACAGCATCCACGACCACATGAAGGAAACTGAGAATGCAATAAAAAGACCTGTTGAGTCTTGAGTCTTCATACCTCTTTGCTCACAGAATTCCTTTGATGTGGAGGCATACTACCTGAGCTGACACATGTAAGAACTGCTGCTCCATGGTGACAGGATGGACTTGGTTATCAAGGAGGATTGTTTGGTTCTTGAAGATGATAATACGTAAGATCCTAACCTATCCAGAAAATTGAAAACAAGCAATGTGTGTTAGCTAGCAAGGGAAGAATCCCAGATCTTTGTACTATTCTGGTTTGTGGCTGACTGGTTTGATGAGTGATAAAGTTTTATCACAGAATTGATTCATTGAAATATTGAGTAGCTTTGCAGGTTAAATACCTGATGATTAGTTGGAATCTGCAGTTAGGTATAAAAATGCCCCTCAACCTTTATTAAACGATTGTAAGCTGATGAAAATAAGAATTTGATTGCAGGGCTGAGAACAGACATGATAGGTGCAAATTTCTCAAACTGCAAAAAAGGTTTGACTCTAGGACTCTATTTTCCGTCCTTCCTTCATTCCTTCTTTTTTCTTTTGAGATTGCCTAAGAGGTTTACAGGCTTCCTAGAACAGGTTAGGCAACTTCCTGAAATTGTACCTAACTAGCATTGGTAACAGTGGCAAGCTTTGTTAGGCCAGGAGTTTCTAGAAACAAAACGCTTGAGTTTACTCATTAAAACATTTTAATTAACTGTCAGTATTGATTCATGTGTCCTGTTGCAAGTAAGAGTTCTTTCTAAATTCCAATGTCGGGGAATTTGTTGGCTTAGCAAGTTCTCCCTGATGTTATATGATTTTCTATGCTATCAGGAAATTATGAACTGTCTCTGTATCTAGTCACCAGCGAATTGATAATGATAAGCTAGATTACTGCACTTGACAGCTCCAAGTCCTTCTACCAATCTGGTTTAGTGTGTACAATATTTGATTGTCTTCTGGACTGCTCCAAAGTAAACACGTAACTGTGAACTTGGATCATGCAGGGAAAAGGGGGCATTTGGTGGGTTTCCAGCCAGATGACAGACCGGAAGGTTTAGAAGTAAAAGGAGACCATTTTTTTTAGGAAGACTATCTTCCACATGACTTATAAATTACAAGAAATTAAAATATCACTCAGGAACAAACCTAAAATATATTTATTTTCTTGAACTCATTTATACACACTGGCAAAAATAAACCATATTGTTAATAGCCTCTTTTGTTGGATGTTTTGTATCTAACTTTGCTAACCTATCACTGAATAGAGAACAAAAGCAAAAATAAACAGAGAAGTTTGAAACCCAGTAAAATATTAGTTAATGCTTATATTAGCAAATTAGAATGAGACTGTGGTGAAAAGACTCCTGCTAAAAACCAAGACCTGAGAATAGGTTTGTTCTGCCTGTAATATTTGTTCTTCAATGTCAAACAGTTACCTCCTCCATCAAACCATCCGTAACTTCCAGTTAGATGCAGTTTTCTGTATTTAAAACACTCAGTCAACTCCTTTACTAGTAAATTAAAATCACTTCTTTAAATTATTTTCTGACGTGCCTCCTTCCCTTACTAGACTAGGATGCCGATAAAGGCAGAAAGTATCATTATTCCACACATATTTAGTGAGTGTTTAATTTCTGCCAATAGGGCCATTTTTAACTCCTTAATGATGTGGGGGCAGTGTACCTTAAAATCTATAAAGCAGGTATGTAGATGGATGAGCAGGAAATTAGCAGGCCAAACCAAAGACCGCCTAACAAAGTCACGCAGGCATAGAGAAGACGGACTCACAGCAAATGACCCTCCCTCTTTGGTGACCTAAGCCATGCCCCTGACAACAGCAGATCTCAGGAGAACTCCAGGTGGATTGGCAGCTATTCATGGCTGCACCCCTGGTTACATCCATGAAGAGGGGAGTTCCATCCCCCTAGTATATTCAGGACACGATATTACCTACATTCACGTGGCATGATGCACATAGCTGACGCACACACACATGTGCGCTCCTTTTCTTAATGCAACTCTCCCAGCCCATAGATAGCTTAGGCTCCTTGCTCCTGCTTCTAACAAACTTGTCATGTGATCCTGACCATACAGTTCTCTGTGAATTCTTTCAGATGGATTCTGCATCTCATAGCGTTGCCTAAACCCACCCCCATCTCTTAGGACCAAAATATTCATCTTTATATTCCCAACACTTAGTAAATACCTGCCCCATTATCGAGTGCCTACTCAATAATGAACTGCATTCGATAATGAGCTGCACTCGATAATGAGTTGCAAAATAATTGATAACAGAGTGAAAGAACAAATGAATGAATGAATGAATGAATGGACAGCATTGTGTATGGTAAAGAGGCACCAGTTTTGCAGTGAAATTTCAGTTTCCCAATTTGCAAATGCAATCAGTAAGGAGAAGTTATAGTGCCCAGGGAAAACAAGGAGACACAGTGACCTGGGGCGGGGTGGGGGTGGGGGGGTGGTCCCGAAACCGGGACTGTAAAGTGGTGTAAGTGCAGAGCGGGCAGTCCTAGCCTGGTCCCTTCTACCTGCTGGAGTACCACCTTATCCAGAGACAACAGGGATGGAGAGTGCCGAATGGCTAAGTCTGGAGAATTCCCAAGGCTCACCTGCTAATAATCAGGGGGATGGCAGTTGGGGGCGGTGGGGGGGGGGGGGCCTAGAGAAAGAGAGACTGGACCAAGGAGGAAAGACTAATGCAAACCAGGCATTTAAAAGACTGTGGGCTTCTGTCTCACTGCAACATACTTCTTGCAGCATACATAAGGCTTGCTGATTTTTCTTATAATACTTCTTTCTGATATTCTAGCTCTCTTCACAAATAATGTCCTACACTCTATATAACTGTTGCAAATCATTGTTGACAGCAGGAAATGCTTTTCCAAGGTGAGTCTGGGTCATCATCAGCCCTGAGCTGACTCATCAGCAGTCTGCACACATCAGCCATCGCTGGGGCTGGCTCAGACAGGCCATGTTGCCTCTGAATTTCATGCTTGAGGTGAGGTCACATTATGTGGTGTCTGATCTCGTTCATTAGCAACTGTGATTTCTGTAGTTGGGTTTGACATAAGGGAAGATGAGCACAAAAGAAAGTCATTAATCTTTCTTATGTTCCCACTCAATTCCCTTTCCTCTGTTCTGCATGACTCTTTCAGTCCTTTGCCAGTTCATGAAACTGAGTCATAACCCACATATAACAAGACTTGTATTCTAATTTTACAGAGAAAATAGAGACCATCAGGCATCTACCTTCTCTACTTTCCATACCATGCATGTCTTCACCTGTCATTCTCCAATATTATTCTGCCTCAGAGAAGGAGGATATAATACTTTTCTAATACTGTGTACCAGATGAGTCCAAAATTTAGTTGCTTAAATGAACAAGTAATTTTTATCTGATGGCTTTCATAAATCAAGTATTTGGAGATAGTTTAACTGGGAAAGTCTAGCTCAGTATCTTTCATGATGTGTTGTAGTGAAGATATCAGCAGGAGTCGCTCTCTCTGGAAGATGAAGATGGATCACCCACATGGATGGCTCAGTCTCTAGACACTTGGGCCTCTCTCCTGGGCTGCTTGAATGTTCTTTTGGAAATAACAGTTGGCTTCCCTCAAACTGAGTAATCCAAGAGAATGAGCATGTAAGAAGTTGCACTGCCATTTGAAACTCACTCTTAAATGTTTATAACTTTCTCTCAAAGTTGCACATCATCACTTCCACTACATCCTTTTAGTTAGAGGGGAGTGACTAAGTACTTCTGTACTTGAGAAGAAGGGAATCTAACTCCAAAGGGTAATCGAACAATTTGTGGGCCTCCTTTAGATCAGAGGAACCCCTTTTCCTTTTCAGGGCTAATTCCCCCAACTATGAACCAGATCCCATTCTTTCTCAACTCATTTGGCTAATAAGTTATGTGTTATTCTTAATCTCCTAATAGTAGACACCATTTATTGAATAGTCAATATGTCCTCACCAATGTGTTATGCACTTTATGTGAATAATCTTGTTTAATGCATGTAAAAATTTCATGATGTAGAGGAATGATTATGCCACTTTTTCAAATGAGGACAATGAAGTCCAGAGGTTTAAGTAAGATGCCCAATGTTAGATAACAAGAAAATAGAAAAGTTACTATAATTGACCCTTTAACAATGCCAGAGTTACGGGTGACCTTCCCTCTAGCAGAAAAATCTGTATACTTTTTAGTAGACCCTCCCTATACCTGGGTCCCACATTCATTGATTCAACTAGCTGACATGCATTGTTGGTTCAATCTATAAATTTGAGACTTGCAAATAGAAACAACCCCATGCATAAGTGGATATGCACAGTTTAAACATGTGTTGTGTTTAAACCCAGCCCTGACAGGCATATGGCTCCCTCCAATATTCCATTCTACACCACTTCCTACCTTCAGATACAGGAAGCTCAGAGTTCCAGACAAAAGAAACTCAAACAGATCTACATTAAGACACATCTTCATTAAAAGGTCAAAAGTACAAGATAAAAAGAGAATCTTAAAAGCAGCTACAGAAAAATGAATTACATACAAAGGAGCCTCCATAAGATTGCTGGCAGATTTCTCAGCTGAAACTTTGTAGGACAGAAGGAATGGCATAATATATTCAAATTGCTGAAAGAAAAGGACTCCAAATCAAGAATACTTTACCCTGCTAGATTATTACTTAGAATTGAAGGAATGATAAAAAACTTTTCAGACAAGCAAAAGTTAAAGGAATTTATTACTACAAAACCAGCTTTACAAGAAATACTAAAGGAAATCCTATAAAACGAATTGAAACTCCATTTAAAAACAGCAAGTCATCAAAATATAAAAAGTAGGGAGGAAGAGAGTAAAAACATGTGTACAGTTAGAATGAACTTGAGACCGATTTGCATTCAAGTGGAAACAGGTAATAAGCAAAGAAACATTGAATAAACAACAGGGTAACCTCAAAACAGGGAAAAAGCAAAGAAAATGAAAAGGGAAACGAAGTTCACCATAAAGTCATTCTACACTGCTACCTATGAGCCTTTAATCTCTACCTCTTCATTAGCTAATTTTCTTGAGCTTTCAAACAGGTCCAGTTCTTTCTCATGTAAAAACTACCAAACTTTAAATTCCATTCCATGTCATCCCTGTGAAAATTGTTCCCACCTTGCTCTCTGATAACTCTGCTGACTCCTCTTCCTCAGACAACTCTCAGATGCTGGCGTAGATAAGTTGACGGTGATTCAGTTCTTTCACCTTATGCAATATTGATGAAACAGTCCCACAAAATCTTCCACACCACTTCTCTGTTGATGACTCCTACTTTCTGCTTTAGCTTCCATTTTACTTTTAATTAACTTGTTATCTCCTGTAGATGTTACAAGTACCACACACTTGAGCTTTTCAAAACCTTAACACCTTTCTAGACTAACTTCCCTGCTTTTATTTCCTGTTTTGAATACTGTCATCACCATTGTAAAAGAATATCTTGGAGACATTTAGTCTATTTTATAGCACAGCTGATACTGTTAAGGACATCAATCATCTGGAGATTATTACCAAATAGGCAAGACAGGATTTATAGAGAGAAAAGCCTCAGTCTGTGAAATAATGACAAAGCTTTTTTTTTTTTTTTTTTTTTTGGTGTCGGGGAGCCCTTGCACATGCTTGGCTGAAAACTTTCAAGGGAACTGTTTGTACCTAAGCAGATTGCATTATCACCAGGGAAGGCATTCTCAGTTACTTGCTATTTTTCCCGAGAATCTTGTGATTTCAGCTGCAGAGCAGGTGGGTACAGCAGTCGTAGGAGCTGTGTTGGCAGCTGGTGCCCTTCCTTTCATATCTATAACACAGTGAGCTGTCCCATGTTGTCCTATTTCAATTGTTACCATTAGCCCCTCCTCTCTTGTGGTCAAATTCATATCCAAGAGCGGATTGACCATGAAGAATTTAGTTTCTTCTTGGTGCACTATCGCCCCCTTGGTTGATAAGTGGTTGGTTTGAGATAACTGCCTATAGTAATTATTAATCAGCAAGATACCAGACAACGGAGAAGGTAAAGAAGTACAAATACTATCATAAATATTAGAAAAACTATTTAGAATCCATATTCTATCTAGTTTCCTCGTTGACCTGAAACATAACCAGGAAAACAAGTCTGTTTCTTTTTTTTTTTTTTAATCTCTAATAGTCCTTGAATTTGAGACTTCTGTACATTTTAGGAACAGCAACCAATCGTTGGAGGCCTAAGTTTCAATTATGTTAGGAAGTCTTTATAAGAGGGGTCAAATGCTGATGGTAAATCAACCAGCTGGAAAAGCTGACCACCATGGCAATTGTTTGAGAGAGCCCAGTTAAGAAATGCAAAGAGTTTATGGTGGACGCTGGGGGCTCAGGCATTGTCTGCAGCTCCGATGTAATTTACGTAAAGCTCATGGATGTGAGTTTATGAGCCAGGGGCCAGGGAGAACAACCAGACTGAGCAACTAAATAAATAAATGCTTCTTCCTCCTCCCTCTTCCTTCCTTCCTTCCTCTTTCCTCTTAAAAAAAAAAAACCTGTGGGAGAAAAGCAAAAAGGACTATGATAGTTGTTTTACAAGCTAATAGCTTGACTTAGACAAAGGGAAGTATAGAAATAATAAAGGCAGACAAACAAGAAAACATAAATCCCAATCGCAGCTCTTTACCCTTGCGTCTTGGTTGGTAAACCCGTGCCTGGGGGTAGCCCACATGCAGGCCAAGGACCCAGGTTCTCTGCCTGGGACCTGAGGGCTTGAGGGAAGAACTGAAGTGAAAAACAAAATAAATAAACTGCTTCTTCCTCCTCTCCCTTCCTGCCTGCTGCCTGCCTCCCTTCATTCCTGCCTGTTGTCCTTTCTCCTTCATAAATAAATACACAAATACAAGAAGTCTTGTGCAGAAACTGACTACACCTCACAGCTGCTTCGTAATCTATAAATCTTTGAGTAACTATTTATTTCCAGAGCAGCGCACTTCTAAAAACCTTTTTAAAACTGAAATTTGTGGTTTTATATATATATATATAGATAGATAGATAGATAGATAGATAGATCTATCTATAGATATCTATCTATAGATAGATCTATCTATCTATCTATATATCTTTAGTGGAACTAGGGGTCCAGGTGGTATATTCCTTTGCATGTTTACTTTGATAATCAGTATATCCCCCAGAATTTCAGAGCAATAATTATGGTTAAAAGTACTTCATATGGTGTGTCCTGGTGGAGTATGGGTCGGGAGCAGTTCGCATGCATCTGAAGGTCCTGGGTTTGTGTCTCAGGACAGCTGGGAACAACCAAGATGAACAGTTAAATCAATAAATAAAGTGCTTCTTCCTCCTCTCTCTTCCTGTTGGCCTGTCTACTCACTTTCATTCCTGCCTGCACCTTTCCTTTGAAAAACAAAAAACAAAAACAAAGCACTGGTATGGCGCATCCTGGTGGCCTACTAGTCTAGTACACCCTGGGTATCCTTCACATGCATCCAGAGGTGCCTGGTTCAAGAGCCAGGACTGGGGGGCAATAATCAATGTGAAAGCTAAATAAAAATAAGTGTAGTGTTTCTTCCTCTTCTCTCTTCCTGCTTGCTGGCCTATTTGCCTTCATTTCTGCTTGCACCTTTCCTTAAAATAAAAAGAGAAAAAAAGTATTTGGTAGGAACTTTCCAAGACTGACATTGTATCCTTAGCATAGCTAGTTTTAAATCTTGTAGAAATGTGTCTGATATTGTCCGTTTCAAAGCGTGATTTGTATTTGTTGGGTATGTGACTGTGCATATGATATTAATTTTGATGATAGCTGACAAGATTAGAATGTAGCAAGGGAATGTCTGTTGGAGAAGGAGTTAAACTAAACTTTACTAGATGAATTTCACATGGTGAGATTAAGGATTTGTGCCGTACCTCATATCATTAGGGAAAAGGATAAAACTTGACACCAAAAAGGCCTCCTTTAGATCAGAGGAACCCCTTTTCCTTTTCAGGGCTAATTCCCCCAACTATGAACCAGATCCCATTCTTTCTCAACTCATTTGGCTAATAAGTTATTTTAAAAATTTAAATAGTTTTTATATTAAAATATCATAGTCTTGCTTTACCTTTCTAGAACTTTTGGGATTTTATGGACAATGAAGTTTCTGTTTTATTTGAAGGTTCTACATAAGCCCTCAATTATGGAACTTGCAAAGCAAGTTCATCCATCCAGACGAAAAAAAAAAAAACGAAGTTTTTTTTGGGGGATGAGTTAAAGGTTTATTCTTCCACTAGAAGGAAAATTTAATCCCAACAAGAAAAAAATGCAGGCTATTACCGCAATATATTTAAAGCTTTGTCATTAGGAAATAGAATACATCCATTTGTAATTGTTCAAGTGAGTCTTAAGGGGGGATTCTGAGCTGTACTGTTTTTAGAGTTTAACCTTGATTTGGATACTATAGATAAGGGAAGTTGCCATCACCTATTGAGCCTCTGATACAGTCTGTCCAATCACATTTCTGTATTTTGAACCAATTCATCCTTGGTATCATAGATTCTTCCATATAACAAATGTAATAAAGGTCCTAAGATGTACTTGGGAGCCCCCAGGTGGCCATCCGAGAAGTTCAAAGACCAAAGCTCTGTATGAGAGTTTTGATATAATCACCATCTTCTCCCTTTTTTTTTTCTTTTTTCTTTTTGAATGAGTTATTTTACTTGGCATATAGTTATAATTTTGAGCGACAAGTAAGAATTTTTTTTTTGTATTTTCCCATTTGTATGTGTTAATAAGTAATATATATTATTACTTGTCTCTAACAAATTATGTTTGTTTTCCATATTTGATCCAGGTGCCCAAGGAATTTAGAAAACCCACCTGATTTCATAACCTGAAAGACAAAAAGACCCATCGGCTGTCAGTGAGTGGTTTTGAATTCTTCAATCTTTAAAAAGTTCTCATGCTCTTGTTAAGCAACAGAGTTCAGATGATACAATTCAAGCAGCACAGTGGGCACCTCGATAATTTTAAGATAGGAACCATGAAAAAATAATACATCAGCTTTGGTCAGGGGATATCAGTCAGAAGAGGAAATGCTGGGAGTTTGAAGGTCTGTTCTGTCGTCAGTGAATTCACTCTTATTAGAGGGGGAGTTAGATTATTATCTTCATGCTGGATTACTTGGGCTGGAGGGGGCTTGGCAATCATGTGGGAAGAAGACAATAAAAATGTCATAGATGAAATGCAAATAACTAATATGTGTTGTTTTGAAGCAATTAGTGCTTAATGGCATATCTCATGAATGAGAAGGGGAGTTGGAATAATGTCTACTGAGCTACCAACTAGTTTAATTAACCCTATCCCAGAAATAAACAAGGGAGAGAAACATCTCAATTAGGCAAGTGACTTATGAAGAATTATCTCCTTTATTTTTTAAGGAAGGGTGCAGGTAGGAATGAAGGTGAGCAGGTAGACAGGCAGGCAGGAAGAGAGAGAGGAAGAGAAAGCATTTTATTTTATTTTTATTTAGTTGTTCACACTGGTTGCTTTCCCCTGGGCCTGGGACTTGAATCCCTGGGTACCGGTGTGGCAATGCCTTTTGGATGCAATTGACCTAACAGCTGCTCCGCCAGGGCATACTGGCGAATTACCTTTTAAATAAACGCTTGTGAAACTCAGCTTGCCTTTTTGTACATGTGTAGGGTTTCTCTTGATCCAGTTGCTTGGAGTCGGGTGTTGCTGTAACATCAGGTTAGGAAAGGAAAAGGAGGCCTATTTAACTGCCCAGAAGGGCCAGAGAAAATGTGTTTTAGATTACTCTTTTATTGACTGATGAAGGATAGGCCTCTCCAAGATGTCTAGAACAGGCTTTTCTAAGACATGTCACCTTGGCATGTGATCACTTTGAGCTAAGGTCAATCCAGGCCCTGTGAGGTTCAAGAGAAAATTTTCACCATTCTCCTAATGACCTAGAAGAATGAAGATGGTGGTGGGGTGGGTAGGTTACCCAGATCTAGAATTCTCTTCAGAAATGACTTTTTTACTGGAGAAACTGATCTATATGACTAGGCAAATGGCTAAGTAAAAGCATCAGAGTTTTGGAAATATATTTGTCATATGAGTCATCTCATCATCATTAGAGTCTCCTTCATCTCTCTTTGATACCCTAGGTCCCAAAAGAAATTTGCTCCCAGAAACAAACAATAACAGTCAAATCAAAAGAATTCTCTTTCTTAATCACAGAATTACTCAAAATCAAGAACAATGTCGTTAAAACAAAATGAGTCATACACATTCAAGAAGCTAGTTTCTTCTTTTCTCCTAGTTCTTCACAGGCTGGAGGAATGAACAAATTTGGAACAATATTAGTAAAAAGTCCAAATTTAATAACATACATATGGAGAATTTGCATGGTGATAGTAAAAACTGAGGTTGCTGGGGTACATTCACATTTGCTTTCTGAGTGAAGCAATTCTATTTTCTCCCCAAGGAGCTGACTTTGCAGAGGAGGCGGAGAGGCCGGGAGTCTGGGATTTAACTAGGTTCATTTTATAGCTGTTTTGTTTTGTTTTTACTAGCCACATTTGGCAATACTTTCATAGCTCTTGGTTTTGGCTATGGGCTATGAAAGCCTGCATGTAGGAGAAAGTAGATTTAAAGAACTTCCTTTTGTTGCTGGGGCAGCATAGCTTGAAATCTGTAGGGCAGTATGCAGATGTACAAGTGAAAAACTAACATCTAAAAGCAAAGACCAAAGAGCAAGGACCCCACCTTAGCAACTTGGGTCTACGACAGACCCATAGATACTCCCGCCATTTTTATTCCAGGTAACCTGGACATGCCCATGAAGGAAGAAACCATGTACCCCTCATATATATATATATACATATATATATATATATATGTATATATATGCAAGACTCCATCTTGCCTGTGTGAGAGGCAGGAAGCTTGTGTGTTTAGACACACATGTGTATTCCCTTAGTGTAACTTTCCCGGCCCATAGGGAGCTTAAACTCACTGTCTCCTCCTCCTCCTCCTCCTCCCCCTCCCCTCCCCCTCCCCCTCCTCCTCTTACACATTAAAATAAACTCATGTGTATATGTTCCCCATTACACACACACACACACACGTCAACACACCCTGCCCTCCACCAAATCACCAAGTGTTTTTCACTATTGTTGAGGGGGCGCCACCACCACTTGATGCCCAACCCCCAAAATTCCCTACTGGTCATCTCAGTTTTGTTGCAAGTGTCCAAGGGTTGGTTTTGTTTCATCTGTTCCTTTTGTTTCTGCTTATAATAAACTTGGTATGTGTTCCTGACCAAACATCTGTCTCCACAAATTCTTTCTGGACAGACCAGTGTGTGTCAGCTCACCTTCACCTGCATCACTTTGACCAACGTTTCTTATCTTCTGATTTACATTGTGACCAGGCAGTGCTGCAGAGAAACACAAGGCATTGGGTGTCTCCCAGGGCTCTGGCCTGTAAAGTGAGTGGGCTTTATTATCATTAGGTCTATGGCATAATTCGAGCTTCTTGTGGTGTCCCAGCAAGAACTTGAGCATTCCCACACTTGGGCATCTCCATACTGGGGAGCTTTTGAACCCACGAACCAGAGGGTCCCTGCGCCAGGGCCACCTCTGCCTTCCTAGGCTGCAGAAGGTGCCTGCCGACAGACCTAACGAGGTCCATGGCCACGAGATCCTGGCAGAGTCCTTCAAGGACTGAGACATTTCTACAGTTGGACGTCTCCTATCTGGGGACTCTTTCCCTGGGCTTTTTAGCCCAGGAACCTGAGGACCTAGACACTTCTGATAGGATCTAATGACCTGCTCACTATAGCAGGGGCGCCAGGGTGTAGATTGTGGCTTTATTTGTTGAGTAGATTGTACCGTTTCCCGATATTTGGGCCCATACTAAGTGGCAGAGTATAACCTGGCATGTAAGCTGGAGAGAGCTCTGAAGTTTGACCTTTCCCAGTATTTTAGTATCTCAGCTCTGGCCACTGTCATGAAGACAGGTAGCATGATTTCTTACTGCTTCCCTTCTTTTAGATATTTGAGGTGGAATGAGATTAAGGAGTCCTAATGTGGTAAAAAAAAAATAATAATAATAATAATAAATATATATACATATATGTATCTCTGTGTGTATAAATATATAGATATAGATATATGATATGAATGTCTTTTGCTGGCAAAAGAAAAAGTTCTACAGTTGTCACTGGAATAAGCAGTTCCGAACTTGACTGGGATAAAACCTTTCCTATAAAGGGAGGATTTAGAAATATGTGGTCCCACAGAAAGGGCAATTTGGATTAGACTTTACAATGCCTTTCTTCCATTTTAGCTTCTCTGCTAGCCTAAGGATGTAATTAGTTTAGCAGAATTACCACAAGAGAGAGGAGAGATTGAAATAGTAACACTAGGTTTTAACAAGAAAAGTAAAGGCATAATTGTAAGGGGAAGTTGCTTAAAAAAGAAAATTAGGTTAATATTATTTTACAGATTGAAAAGGAAGAGAGGATGCGAGCAGCCGCGTGGTTTTGGGAGGAGGGGCTTGGCTCTATCTCCCAAGTTACCGGGAGAGTAGTTTAAATCAGCGTGGTTTCTTAGGAAAGCTGCGGGAGACGCCTGCAGAATCCAGAGTTTGGTCTGTGGGTGCAGTGGGGTGGTGGCCCCAGCAGTAGGGATGGGCTGTCCTAGTTTGGAGAAGTAGGAGAGCATTGAGCTGATTGGCCAGGCAGGAGTTGAGAAGCTGAAAAGTGGGCGCTGGAACGTGTGGAAGAGGGTGTGGGGGAGGGGTACCCTGCCCCAGCATCAGTAAGAGCTGTGGGCTGCCTCGTCTGCCTGGAGAATAGTCTACTGGGCCAGCTCTGGTTCATGCTCTCTATCCAGTGGCAGTGGTGCCTGCGCACTTGCGATGGGCCAGCAGCTTGATAGGCAGGGAGATGTCCTGTGGAGAAGGGAGCCAATTTCTGAAAGGAAGGGGTATGAGCATGACAAAGAGAACAGGAAATTTGCCTCCAAAACAGCGGCTCCCACTGTGACAACACCAAATGGAAGCAGAAGAAATGAAAGGGGAAGGGAGGCAGAGAGTGACGAGAGATTTGGGGGAAAGTCAGCCTCTTTACCCTGGGTTTTGTCTGATGCTGTTCTGGCCAAGGTTTTTATGGGTCTCTCGGTCCCCAGATGAGTGCCACAGATGTCTCTGAAAAACTGTAGCTGCCCAGTTCAGTCTCCAGAAAGAGAAAGAGTGAGCTGGGTGGCTATAAGGTGACCTTGCTCGCCAGAGCTGGCGTATCGCAGCAGGACCCCAAAGAGAAAAAGAGAGAAAATGAACTTAGCAGTGATTCTGGCCACAGGCCTATTGCCCCACGTTGGGTGACAAATTAAATGATAGGGGTGAGTTGGACACCCCCATGAGATGCGAGTCCACCTGGAAAGAATTCATGGAGAACTGTGTGGTCGGGATCACCTGATGTTTGTTAGCGGCAGCAGCAGCAATTTTAAGCTCCCTGTGGGCTAGAAAAGCTACAAAAGAAAGCACACGCGTGTGCCTGCCATGTGCATCACACCACACTTGTGTAGGCAGTACGGTGCATCACACATAGCTGGGGCAGCGGGGAGAACTACTCCCTTCATGGATGTGACCGGGGCGTGGCCATGAGTCATGCCAGTCCACTGGGAGTTCTCACAAGACCTACTGTCAAGGGGCGCAGCTTAGGTTACCGAAGGAGGGTCTTTTGCTGTAAGTCCATTCCCTTGGGGCTTGTTAGCACTCCTTAGGCTGGGCCAACTACTTTATTTTCGTGCTTATACATCTGCATACCTGCTTTATAGATTTTAAGTCTCTTCATCACTTCCGTGTAATGCTGGCATTGGAGTCCGCCATTGCAGAAAAGACCAAAAGAGAAATGCCCACCACTTCTGCCATTAGCACACTTGTGCAGAACTGTCTTTCTGCAGACTAGCAGAGACAGGAGTCAAGTTAGTAGCACCAGTGTAGATAGTTGACTGGTTCCCAGCAAGAAGCACTCCATTCTCTCCCTCACAGGAAAATAATTGGAAAGGCTTCATGAAAAGAGCAGTTCCTGCCAGCCTGGGGCCACAGCTAAACAGCTTTGCTGCCTACTTGGTACTTTGTGGACTTCCACCTCCAGGCCCCTGGGCTTGTTTACTACCCCCTGCTGGGATGGTCACTCCTCTGTAAAACTGAGGTGTTTTCACAGGCACATGTGCTCTGTTAAGACCAGTTCCCAGTTCTCGCTTCCCATGGGCTAGACTGGAACTGTGGTCTGCTTGTGGACTGGGCTCACAATTCTGTGCCAGATGTTTGAAGCAGGGAAAGATTTATTACTGAAAGTCACCAATCAAGGAAGTGAGAGACCTCTTTTGTCTCTTTTGCCTCTTTTACACTTTTCCCACTCTAGGGCGTTACAGAGGTTTTATGGGCAAAATACATGTGCAGGGAAAAATAAGGGAGAAGGTGAGGTATTTGGAATTCCACAGGCATTGGATATTGCAAATACTGTGGCACCAATAGGGGTCTGCGAGCTTATCAGGTCAATCACAAGCCTCCTGTGCCTCAGTGGAAAACCTGTTCAATCCATTATCTGTGTTTCTCGGCTACATGTGTCTACAAACTACTATAAGTTAATTAAATGCCATAGATCCCTCAGTTGATGATTAACTGGTTTTGCTGGATGGCTAGGTTCACTGGGTCCCACTTGATTGCCCGGTTACAATCAGGGCACACCTGCAGCCTTCTTTTTCCCACTGTACAGTCTTCCATTCCTTTTGATTTTCTACTGAAACATAAGTGATGGTGGTTGTCTAATGAATAGCCTGTGCCTGATCTTATTTCATTGGTCTTAGTTTATTTCTACCATAGAAAAAAATTTCTTTAAACTTTTTAAACAGATGCTAAATATTGCTTCCAGAATCAAAGGTATGGGCGGAAGGGACTATCAAACACTTTCTTCGAGTTCTCTCATAGGCTAGTTTTGACCTCATTTTGAGTTTTTCGCATTTAACCCTCCTCTTCAACGTCATAGGCTTTGTAGGGAGCACATGTGGTCTGGTCTTGCCCTAGTAACTGTGCCTTTACCTCAGCAGCATGGTAATCTGCAGAAAGACCCTCCTCTGAGTGAGTTTTATTTAGAATCATGTCACCAAGGAACTCTGACAGAAGAGGCCAGGGCAAGCCTGGCACCCCACAGCTGCCCTTCAAGCTCTGTCATCCAGGGCAAGGTGAAGTCACAGCCCCTCCTCTCCCCTGCAACCTCCCAGTTCTCTGAGGGTGACTCTTGGACAAAGCCCCGCCTGCCCCTCCAGCTCACATGATGATGCTCAGAGACAGTAGAGTGGGGCTCCATGTCTAGAAAAAAGAGCATTTTCCTAAAATAGCATAATTAGAAAATGTTCTCTGTCCATATAAACGGGGGGAAATGTCCTTTTCCTTCTACTTATTATGCAAAGCTTGGTAACATAAATGTACTTATGATCTGTCCTTTAAGCTATAGAATATTAATCAGTGACACTAACCTAATCCTGTAGAGGAGGCCTGCATAAATTCCCAGGCTGGTACTAAGAAACTGCATGCTCCAATGCTCCTGCAAAACAACCTCCAGTGGGCGCCAGGCTGTCTGCACGCAAGAAGAAAACCGGACTCCAGGCACCTCCTCCCCTACATTCCTTTGTCTTTAAAGTTTACTGCTTTCCCACAAAACAATGTTTAAAAACCTGAGGGTCCAGAAAAATGGCGAAGTTGGCCAGTGGACTTTGTGCAGACCTCTCCCCAGACAGCCAGCTCTCTCTGAAGAGAGAGATTCTGCCCACACTTGCTTTCTCCTGCCTTTACATGTGGAGACCAGGATACTGTTCGTTTGACATCAGTTTTCTCTTCCTTCACAGGCCACTCTGTGCCAGGTCCTCCTGTCCAGGAGCAATGAGTCCTTCTAGTTCTTTTCAAGGAAAGGAAATAAGCAGAAATCGCCAGACTTGGGGACAAAGACATCACCAGGGCCTAGGAAAAAGGTCCACCAGCTGTGAAGAAAATCCAACCGTAAGACGACCCCACTCTATGCTACGATCTCCAGAAGAATAAACAACAAATAGACTCACAGGCCGCCAGATCACTAAAGCATCAGGTGACCCCAAACAGTCCAGAAGAAAAATGTTGACACAAATCTTCAACACCACGTCCCCACATTTCTCACACACAGAAAGTACCGGGCCCCTGCTGATCACTCCACCCTGTCAGTGTGTGCAGTGCAGATGCTTTCCCTACCTCCTCTCTTCCCAGGAGGATATCAGGACAAAGTCAGATGCCTGCTTTAAATAAACTTTTGTGGGAAACTGATAAACATGTTCTCTCTGTTATATGCAACCTGCTTTCTCATTGGGCATTACAAACTAGACCTGATTCTCACAAAATTGAACTTGAACAGGAGACACATCATCACTCTGGATTGATCCTCAAACCTGAGTCTGAAAAATAAAGTTTTTTTTTGTCAACCGTACTTAATTCAGCCTTGTGGCTGAAGCTACAGCTTCCAAACATCAGTGAGGATATTCACATGGAGAAAGCAGGAGATGGAGAAGTTGTTTTCTCCTTTTTGGTTCACATTTTAGGCCTAGCTTCCCTTCTACCAGGCCAGATTAAGAAGAGAGATGAAAGAACAGCTTATCCAGGGAGATGATAAGAGCTGCTTTCACTTTATCTAGAGCCATGGGGGTGATGTGGCCACCGTGGGAGGAAGATGCAGGGAGTTTTTAAAGGTAAATTTTAGAGCTACAGTTTGAACTACGCAAGTATTGCTGCTTTAAAATGCTTTAATTGTGGTAAAATACACACCTACGATGTACCATTTTAACCAGTTGGAAGTGTGCAGTTCAGTGGTACTCAGTACATTCACATGATCGTGCAAACTTCACAATACGTTTCATTTTATAAAACCAAAATTCTGTGCCCATTGAATGTTTCCCCATTCCTTTCTCCCCTCTATCCCTGGCAGCCGCCATGCCACTTTCTGTCTCTGTGACTTTGATGACCTGTAAGGGACCTCATGTCAGTGGAATCAGAGCATCGTGTCTCAGTGTCCATCCATGTTGCAGTGTGTGTCAGAATCTCCTTCCTTTTAAAGCCTGACTAGCTGTCCCTGGTACACGCATATACCACATTTTGCTAACCTGTTCATTTGTTCACAGGCACATGGGTTGCTTCCATCTTTTGGTTATTGTTAATAATGCTGTGAAATATGGACGCTGCTTTTCTTTTCTTTATTCCCTTGTCCTCGAGTCTTCTCTGGCCAGAGATACTGACAGTACTGCCAATAGTGCTTTCAGGGTGAAAATAATCAATTTCCAGTTTTAAATTGAATTCTATTATCTTACTTCTGAAATATACTTTGAAAGCAATGCCTGAGGAGAGAAGAGCCTTAAAATTATGCCTAAGAATAGAATCTGAACAAAAACAAAACAGAACTTCTCAACTCTGGCTGTGATAGGGAGATTTGAAAAAGTGCTGATTCCCAGGTCCTTCACTGAGAGTCTGACCCCCTTCATTGGGGCTTTCTGAAGTCAGCTGAGAGCTTTTCAGTGGTACCAATGCCAGAGCCCCACCAAGACCCATTAAATTAGAACTTCTGGAGGCAGGTGAGTTTATGGCTAACGGGGCCTGAGAAACACTAGCATAACACACACCTCCAAGCCCAGAAGACTAAAGAAAGGCCAAATGGACTGGAATAGAGAAAGGGGAGGGCTGGAATGTGACATTATAGATAGGAGGACACCTGCATAGGATCCAGGTGAGGGGAGTCATCCTGAATCTGTTTACAACTCTATAAGTGATCCTTTCATTTAACTCTCCCCGGTTACCAGGTTTGGGAGAGTCACCTTTTCTTGTGGGGTCCTGACTAATGCAGCTGTCCTCACCTGGATAATGTTGCTGTGTTAGGTACTGGGTTGCAAAATCAGAGAGAGTCAGCTGGCCACTAGCAAAAGCTACATCTGGCTAACATCTGAAGCAGGAAAGCTGTCAAGGGCCAAATTGTCTAAAAAAAGAGCTATTCCAGCCACAGCCACTCACCAGCCTCTCTGAGACCTAAATCATCACACTCTTCTAGCGTGTGTGTTTGGCTCTGTTCTTTGCTTCCTCCCTACCTGCCCCAAATCTGCAGCCCAAATGCCAGCAGAGAGCATCTGTCTGCCTCCACATCAGATTTGAACAGGCCTACTGCAGAGGCTGCCAGTTCTTAACCAGAATAGCAGAATCCCTAGGGGCAGGGCAGTGTCATCTAAAAGGAACAATGACAAACTGTGCTTGGCATTTCCAGGACACAATTACTACCCATTAGTCTGATGGATTTGTCCTTTAGTGACTGGCTTATTTCAGTTAGCATAATAATTCATCTCTGCTGTAGCCAGTGACTGAATTTCCTTTCTTTTTAAGGTTGAATAATATTCCATTGTAAGCCTTCAATTTTTTTATCAATACAAAATTTAAATGCAGGAAAATAAGAAAATTCATAAATACACAATAAGTTTGACAAAGGTAAAACCCCATCATCCCCAAATGTTCCCACATGCCCTTCCAACTGATCTTGTCACACATCTAATGAAAGATTCTTCTACCATAGGTTAATTTTGCTTTTTCTAGAATGCCTTTTAAACCCAATAATCTTTAAGTGCTTTCTTGTCATTAGATGTGTGGCATGCTGGGAAAGCCAAATTGCAAAATGCTAAACGAGAAACCTCTGCTAACTGATTATTAATCAGAAATGAAACACAGGGGCTCCTAACTTCAGATTTAACTTGTCAGTGGAAAACCTTTCAATTTAAACACATTTTTTTTTCTTTTGAGAACCTCTCTTAAGAGCGTCTGTTACCTTTTCACATATCAATGCCATAACTTACAGTATTACCCCGAGACAGCATCTTTTACACTGTGCTCACTGGATCCTGTAGGACAGTGTCCTACACCATCATTTCCCTAGGACTTAAAATCTCAGATCCTTGAAGCAGTTTAAGGGAAACTTCAGAAACCTAGGATAGGTTTGAAAAGTTTAAAAGCGATTTCCCCTAAATTGCTGAGCTTTAATAATTTAGAAGATTTTAAAAATTCTATCATGCTCACCCTGGTGGCCTAGCACATAAGTCCACCATCTTCTCCAGCTAATTTGGTCCACATGTATCCCAAGGACCCAGATTAGCAACCTAGGAATGGGAAGAACAACCGAGATGAACGACTAAGTAAAATAAAGTGCTTCTTCCTCCTCTCTTCCTGCCTGCCTCATGCTTCCTTTAAAAACATTTTTTTTATATCATCAAACACTTTTACTCTTCAGGTAAGGAAAGTAAGGTCCAGAGGATTAAGAGCCCCAAACCACCAAACTATTAAGGACAGAGCCAACCTCAGAATGCGGGACCCCTTTATTGCTGCTCAGAGTTCTGCTGAATGGCTTCTAATTATCTCCAGTTCAATTTGAGATCTAAATGAAGAAAGGTTAGAAGTCTGCCTGCCTAGCATCCAAAGTGAGCCCCTCTTCACTAGTGTTATTGCACATCAGTTTTAAAGCAATTACTTTAATAATTAATGATAATAGTGCACATTATGTTGATCTACATTAGAGAATCCTGTCATGTGAAGGACCCTCTGAAGGACTCAAGGCAATGATATTTTATTTCATTTAGCATTTTATTGCAGTAACTGTTTTACAAATGAAAATAAACTCATGTGTAGTTCCTGTATATGCATTTCTTCCCCATTCCTCAAATACATGTCAACACACCCCACTTTCCACAAATCATCAAGTGTCCTCCACCACCGTCCAGCGGGTCCTGTTACCACTTGCCTCCCTATCCCCCACCCTTCTCATTTACTATCAGGAACCTCAGTTCTATTGCAAGTGTCCAAGGGTTGGTTTGTTTTGTCTGTTCCTTTGTTTAGTCTGTTTCTTTGTTTTGTCTATTCACATTCCACCTATGAGATCATCTGGCATCCTCCTTTTGACTTATTTCCCTGAGCAAAATCCCATTCCACTGAGCATAACTTCATCCATGTTGATTCAAATGGCAGGATTTCATCTCTTCTAAGGACTGTGTAGTGTATATATGTACCACATCCTTTTTTCCCATTCATCTGACACTAGGCACTTAGGCAGGTCCCAGTTCTTAGCTATTGTCAATAATGCTGTAATAAACACGGGGATATATAAATCTCTGCAAGTTAGTGCTTTTTGTATTTCAGGTAAATCATCAGAAGTGGAACGGCGGGATCACATGGGATTTCCACATTCAGTTTTTTGAGGAATTTCCATACTATTTTCTACAGGGGTTGCAGCAATTTGCACTCCCACCAGCAGTGTTCCCTTTTCTCCACATCCTCACCAACATTAGTTGTTTCCAGACTCTTCTATAATAGTCAAGGCAATGACCGTAAACTTTCTCCTTAGTGTGGACCATTTTCAAAAGCTGATGAAACCACCTGCTCTTCTCCTTCCTGCCAGCACTCTCCAAAAGAGCACATTTTCAGACAAATTCCATCTTGTCTTTTATTTTGGAGGAGACTGGCCCTTGAAGCTGACCCATGAAGTCAAGATGAAGTCCTTGTATTCTATAGTATATGTCTAGTCCCATAGACTCTTTTCATCTGCCTTGACCAAAGGTCTACTAATAAAAACTTTAGTAGAGTTTCCAACCATCTAATATATGTCTTTTTACTTTAAATTGATTTTATCTAATTAATAGAAATTAAAACAAGACTCGTAATCCTACAAATTATGTTAGAAAAGGGAATAACAAGAATTGAGTCAAGTCATCAACATATGTGGGCTCCTGGGCAGAAGGGTGCTTTTGCTGTTTATACTGGATGACTGAAATTGTCTCATCCTGAGCAAAGAGTGCAATGGACAAACCCAATAGATAGTACCTTTTGATCCCTTTCTCTCTGTCCATTTCACTCACTCCTCCTCCCTGAATTGTGGGTCACAACCCTGGGTCCTTGGGTTTACATAGTCTGTACTTCAGCTGCCTGAGCCGTGGGGGTGCACCTGTGCCCTGTTATTCATGATAGATGCCAGTTAGTTAGCTCCTGAAAATGAGTAACTATATAATCTAGTTGTTGTCTACTAAATATTTAAGATGAGAGGACATTGGAGTAATTTCATTACAATAAAGTATAGAAAACTTTTTTAAAAAAGAAAGGTGCAGGCAGGAATGAAGGCGAGTAGGCAGGAAGAGAGAGGAGGAAGCACTTTATTTTTATTTAGTTGTTCACTGGTTGTTTCCTCCTGGATCTGGGATTCAAACCTGGGGTATGTGGCTGGAGTTTGCCTTCAGAAGCAATTGATCTAACCACTACTCCACCAGGGTACACCACAGGGGGGCAAATTTTTTTTTTTAATAAGTACAGAAAAATATACATAAATCTGAGTTTCTTCAAGTCTTATCTGGATGTCTGGAGAGCTAGAGGGGTCACAGGAGGAGTTCAATTTTTTACCCCTGCCTATTAATGCAAGATTTTCAACTTCATGCCAATTTCAATCTAAATTTTTCTCCTCTATCCCAGGGAAGCTGCCTCTCAGGTTTGATCTTGATGGACACAGAGTCCTACACTGTCTTTTCCACCTATGGTAGCACTACTTTGCCGGCACAGCCTCCAATTTATATGTCTTCCTCTTGAAATGTGACCAAAAAAATTCTCTTCTCTCCTTTGCAATATTAAAAAGTTCCCAACAAAACCACATATTTTTGTTTTGTTCTTATCTTACAGGTTATATCTCCTTCAGCCCCTTTTCCATGGGAATCAGACACTTGTGCTCTGAAAATCAAAGCTGAGTCATAGCCCGAGGGCTGTGTCTAGAATTGTTCTGCCCTTCTGATGATGATGGCTTGCCTGCTGGGTTCTTTTGGTCTCTGGGCTGGTGAAAACTGGGACATATATGAATAGGACATATCTTAGATGGGTCCTACTTCTGCTATTCACAACTCTAAGACTCTGACAGATTACCTGTAATTTCTGCTTATTCATCTGTGAAATGGAGACAATGGTGGCACCCACTTCACAGGGTTGATGTGCAGATTAAATGAAAGTCTGTGGTGCTCCCTGGTGGATTACTGGTTGGGCATAGTCCACATACATCCCAAGGTCCCGGATTGCACAACCCTGGGGCTGTGCAAACAACCAAGATGAACAACTAAATAAACAAAGTGCTTCTTCCTGCTTGTTCCTTTCCTCTAAAAAAAAAAGGAAAGAAAGTCTCATAGAGTGCCTGGCTCATGGGATGCATTTAATTAATGTTGGTGCTTATTATCATGACCATATATACTTATAAGAAAAGAGAAAATTATTAATAGTAATTATTTTTGTGGCACGATCACAGATAATTTTTAATTTCTTTTTTGTTTTTCAAATTCTCTTAATAAGCTGTAATATTTGTATAATCTGGGAAAAATGCAATTAAAATATAACAGATTTTTTGGAGACACAACAAAGACAGCAGAATAGGAAAATCTTAAGCTCATCTTTTCTCATAGGACAACAAAATCACATCTGGATACAAACTATTATCTTTTAAATAGAGCTGAGGATTGGGAGCACAGGCAGGAAGAAAGGAAGAAGCACTTTGTTTATTTTATTTTAGTTGTTCACCTTGATTGTTCCTGCCAGTCCAGGTACATGAACCAGCAGCCTTGGAAAACTCAAAGATTTCCAAACAAAATAATCCCAGACACACACACACACACCCCCCAAGGCACATTATAGTTGAAATGACAAAAATCTGAGATAAAGAAAGACTCTTGAAAGCAGCTAGAGAAAAGTAAGTCACATACAAGGCTGTCTGCAGGTTTCTCAGCAGAAACTTTACAGGACAGAAAGGAATGACATGATATATTCAAAGTGCTGCAAGGAAAGGAATTCCAACCAAGAATATTCTACACCTGCTAGGTTACGTCTCAGGATACTGTAAGAGCCATAAAGAGCTTTCCAGAAACAAAAAAAGTTAAAGGAATTCATTATGACTAAAGCATCCTTGCAAGAAAATACTAAAAAGATTTCTGTAAAATGAAAGAAAACCCACCACCTAGAAGCAGCAAGACAATGAAAATATAAAATGGGGTGGGCTGTGAAGAGAGTAAAAATGTAGACTGTTAAACTGAACTTCAGATTAACTTGCTTTCTATTTAAACTGGTTCTAAGCAAAACAACACTGAGATGTCATTTCACACCTATGAGAATGGTTATGATTCAGAGGACGAGAAACAGCAAGCAGTGACGCAGATAATGAAACCTTGTGCACTGTTGGTAAGAGTGCAAATTGGTGCAACCATTATGGAAAGTAGAGCAATAATATGAGGAAAAAAATGGAGACTGGAAGCTCCTTATGACTGAGTTATCCCACTTCTGGGAATTTAAACCAAAAACACTAACTTGAAGAGATACAGGTACCTTTATGTTGACTGAGTATTACTTATATAGCCAAGAACTGGAACAGATGAGTAGATAAAGAATATATGAAATATATACACAGTGGACTGCTGCATAGCTATAAAAAATGAAATCCTGCCATTTTGGAACAATGTAGGTATATCTGGAGGGAATTAAATTCAGTGAAATAAATCAAAAGCAAGAAGTCAAATATCACATGATTTCACTCAGAGAGAAATCAAACAAACAAACAAATGAAGTAAATCAAACAAATATAGACTTTTAGTCGAAAGGACCAAATTAGTGTTTACTAGAAGGAAGAGGGCAAGTTGGGTAAAAGAGATCAACTATTGAGTGAAGGATAGAATTGAACTGTTGATAGTGACCTTAAGGCACTAAACACAGGTGTTGATTTGTTGGCTCATGGTAATATAAACCTTAAACTTATAAAATACTACCATGTAGTGTTCCTTCAATAAATTTTTAAATGGAAAATAAAGATAACAGATTGCTGACATCAGTTCCTGACTGCTCCTCTGAAGAATGCAGACATCTTGCTCACTGCTCACGCAGTCTGGAGGGCTGGTCTGTTTTGGAATCTTTAACACTGAATACCTTACCTGACACTGAGTAAGTAGCAAACATTAATTTCTGAACAATATCTCAGAATAACTGCTTCAAGTTTTAATTTGTCAGTGTAACTAAACTTTTTCTTCTCCATCAGTTACTTTTTCTTATTTATATACTTTAACTGAATATCCTCCAAATTTATTTGTCTCTCTATTCTCCCCCATCAGAATCCCTCTTAGACTGCTGAGTTGGTTTTTATAGGTTTCCAGAAAGCATTTCACTTGATTTCTATATAATTCACGCCAGGAGGGGATATAAAACGGATCACTGAGCTGAAATCAAATCTTTCTAGTAGCTAAAAATCCCCAAGGGCCAGAGTAGGCTAGATTTTATAAAGAGATTATGTAAGGAAATGGACATTTTCAGAGATTTTCAGATATTTTAACCTGAAACCCATGGTGAAGAGGGTGGTTGGTTTTCACCCAGGGTTATTGAATAAGCTTGACTGTGGCTTCTCCTTTGGTTTCTTTGATCATAAGTTTGAGTGAATACAACTATTAGGCAATCTCTCGGGAGAAGTCAAACAAATACTGCGAAGGCATTTCTTCCATAAAAGCAAAGTAAAAATAGGTAACATTAGCCTTTGGCAGCTGATACATTTTGGTTCCTTCCTCACATTATTGCTAAACATGAGGATCTTTCTCTTCAGGGAATTTTAACATGAAGGAGAGTCCAAAGATGATTACAGTTGAATCACACTGAGGCAGGGCCTCTTAGAGACATAGAAGGTCCAGAGTCTAGATATTCAATTCCTCGTGTGATCGCTCGATCCACACTGGATTCTTCTTTAGACTCTTAATTGGGTCTTCAAAGGTTCTTGGTCAAGTTTGGGTCCAGGCCCCTGGTGGAAGTGGAAGGGATGGTGGGAGGTGGTGAGATGTGGTGAGGGTGGCTGTCATTGACAGTGGAATCAGGACATTGTGGAAGGTGAATGGAGATAGGAAAACTGGGTGTTTGCATACATTGGACAGACTGGTTTCTGTCCCTGGAACCTAAAATGTTCCTGGTGCCAAAGCAGGGCTGTGCTCCCTTCAGCCTCTGCTTCTGAGCCTCTGATTCTGACAGGAATGAGAAGTTCTCTTCCTCTCTTCCATGCGATGGGGTCTCACCTGGCCACCTGCACCCAAGCAGAAGAGCCCTGTCTGTGCCTGCAGCTACTCTCTCCAGACTGTTCAAGCCTAGTCCTTTCCACCCTGTCTCCGGCCCCAGGAATGGGTCAAAAACTTCCTTTCTCATCATTCAGGCAGCAAATGAATAATTAACTGAAAACCAAATCATGCAAATCTTTTGCAGAAGCCAGTATCTCCGGGTTGCCAAACATGCCCAAACATGTTTCAGCTGAGAAGTAAAGGCTGCTCAAGTTCACAGCTAACACCCTGGGTCAGAGGAAAATTCCAGCTGACTGAGCCCTCCCACATGATGCTCTGACCAAGAGCTGGTCCAGGAAAAACTCAGAGAGGCCTCAACAAAAAGGAAGCTACACGTCTAGCAAAGAGATAGGAAAAACAAGTGGCAGATGCACAGGAAAATGCTGCTAGGGAGCAGATAAAAGCTGAAACCAAAAGATTGTCAGGCATTTAATAGAATTAATGAAATGATAGCCTCCAAGAAGAAAGAGTATGGCTTCTCCTTAGGGCTCAGGTGCTAAGCCTAAAACACATGTACCAAGTAAAGTCCAAGGACCTGGCTTCGTGACCCAGGCTGGGGTGAACAACCAAAAATAAATAAACAAATACACAGAAGTAATTCCTCCTCCTCTCCCTTTCTTCCTGTGTGTGTGTGTGTGTGTGTGTGTGTGTGTATGTTTTGTTTTGTTTTTAAGAAGGAAGAGTACAGGAAAAAGATGGTAAGATATCAGGAGGTGAAACATGAGTTCAGAAAAAAAAAGGTGGAAGGGGAAAATAAAATAAAGGAAAGTAGAAATTAGTCCTAGGAGTGAAAACACCTCTAAATCTATGGTAAGAACACAAAGGGCAGGTATGACAAAAAATCAGCAACATGAAATGGAAGCAAGAGGGCTTAAAAGAATTAGATGGGCAAAGACCTGCAACATTAGTCACTTACCAAGCACCTACACGTCCCTGGCACTGCTGTAGGCATGAGAAATACAGAAGCTCCAGCACCCACACTGGCTGGGTTCTACAGCCTTGACACAAAACTGGGTTTGTTCAGCTTTCCAGGTGAAAATGCAAACTCCCTGAATCAAAGACAAGGTGCCCCCTTCCATCCACAGGCATCTCGTATTTATTACCCAGCCCCCAAAAGGCCCCTCAAAGATCCTCAATAACTTAAAAAGATTCCTAACTTTAACTCTGCCACCTCTTCCTTAGCTGGCTCACAGTTATGGATTGAATGGTGACCTGTCTTTAAGCTCATAGATTGAAACCCTAACCCCCTGAACAGTCATAGGCTCATCCAAGGATAGGTCAGAGTAAGGCAAAAGGACTGAAAGTTGTCACTTTCATGAGAAATGGAACATTTTGCAGCCTGAAGCAAGATCAGATGCTGCTCAAACCAACCCTCCCACCCCATTCACCGAACTCAAGGACTCCATCCCCACCCCTCTGCTCCCCGTAACATTGCAGCCAATCGACTCCCTACCCCTAAATCAACCACTAAGCCAGATGGCCTTGTCAGGATTCCACCCCTAGCTCCCTCTATGCTAAAACCAAAGGCTATCACCTTAAAAGCTCGCTCTCACACTGCTTCCCTGGGATTACTCCTTCTGTCTCTTCTCAGAAAGGAGCTTTTCCTGACCTGCACATGGGACAAGAAAGTCGTGCTTCAGAATGTATCAACTCCCTTGTCTCGGTCTCTTTCCCTGTGGGCCTATCACCCCGCAATGTGACTGTATTAGGAAACATGGCCGTTAGGGAGGTAATTAAGGTTTCTGAGGTCATAAGGGCCCTAATCCAAACGGGTTGCTGTCCTGATAAGAAGAGGAAGAGACACCAGCAGCGCATGTACAGCCAAAAAAGGTGCAAGAAGGTGACTGGTGAAGGAGCTGCCACCCCAGAAATGCTCAGATAGGCCTTTTCCAAGCAGTCCAGAGCAGGTTTATCCTATGTGTCACCTCGGCATGTGAAGCTACGGTCAATCGAGGTCCCGTGGGCATCAAGAGAAACTGTCATCATTTCCTTAAAGAATGAAGATGATCTGGATTTAGGGTCATCTCCAGAAAAAACCTTTTTATCAAAGAAACCTGTCATATGCAGGGGAAACATCTAGAGCGTCTGTTTTGTCGTGTGAATTGCCTTCTACTCATCACTCCTCTCGCATTGACCCCTCAGGCCACGATCCCATTCCTTAGCTCAGGATATCCACCTTTGGTCCACCTTTATTCCAGAATTTATACACATGCACTTTCTCCATACACCTGTAATTCAACTTTCTCTTTTTCTCTGGCTGATCTGTCTGATGTTAACTTGTTTGCTTGACCAGCTCAAGAAGAATTAATAAGCTGGGAACATTTTTCCCCTGGCACCCTACGCTGGCTACAAACCTGGAAGAGGACTCTCACCGGAAGCCAGATTTGCTGAGAGCGCAGTCATGGACTTCCATTCTCCAGTCCTGTGAGGAGGTAAATGGCTACGTTTCTGTCACCCAGCCTGTGGAGTTTTGTAATGGCAGCCCTCACGAAGTAACACAATCACTGAATGTGGCCATTCTTAGAAACGGATCCTTTCTCCTGGTGCTTCCTGAGTCATGATCAGGACCCAAGGGGTGATGAGCTTTCTAAATTGGAAAATCAGGGATTCTACCCTGACCATTCCTGGACATGATGCCTCTTTCTGTCCCCTAAACAGAGCACGAGGGCAGGTTGTGTGTACATCCTACAGGTGGCAGCCGGGTCAAAAGGGACTGAACAATTATGCCTCAGTCGCCTGGATTTTCATGTTGCTTTGAGATAGTCCTCAATCACAGAGATAATAGCTGCTTGATTATGATTCTGCTCAATGAAACCTCCTGCAGTGGCCCACCAGGCACTAAAGGGGGTCTCTAAATTTTCTAAAAATGCTCTTGTCACTCACACTTGACCCTTCTAGACAGAAGGGTCTGTCAGGCAGCAGCTATTGCTGCAACCTGCCCTTTGGTGGTATCTGTCACTCCCGCCTGCTATCAAAATAGGTGAAAGTAGGACAGTGCACGCAGCCATGGCTGCTTCTAAAGTGCCTGATGCTGGCGAGAGCAGCAATGGGACATCCCTCCCAGGACCCCCACCGACGGTCAAGCACCCAGACCGGGACCTGCTTCTGTCTCACAGGCACACATTTACTTGCGTCTCCTGATGCCCACACAGTCCTTAGTTAGGAGTTACGTGTGACAACCAAGGTGGCGGCAACAGCTCAGTGACCTGCTCACGCTCCGATCCAAGTAAAATCCAACAAGAAGTCACAAACTGGAGGGACCGACGTCCCTTTCACTTGTGTCTTTGAGGCAGAACCAGCTGCAGAAATCTCTTGTGGAGTCTGAATCTCAGCCTGGGGCCAGGCCTCTTCTCGAGTATTATGTTTCTGCCCTACAGCAGGTGTCTGAGGCCTATACTCGCTCTGGTTGTTATTTTTTTTCCTTATTGTGGTCAAGATAAATAAATAAAATGTAACCATTCTAACCATTTTTAAGTGTACAGTTCAGTTCCATTAAGTAACTTCCCAATGTCGGGTAACCATCACTCTCTTTCCAGAACTTTTCTGACATCCCAAAGTGAAAGTCCATACAGCTTAAAGGACGGCTCCCCTTCCTTCCCCTCTCCCGACCCCTGGTAACCTCTGCTCTGCTCTCTGTCTCCGGAATTAGCCTTTTGCAGATACCTCATATATGCGAAACCGTATGTCTGTCCTTTCATGTCTGGCTTATTTCACGGAGTGTATTTCAAGGTTCATCATTTCATTGCACGTGTCAGGATGTTCTTCCTTCCTTAGGCAGAAAGTATTCTATGATATGTAAACACCACATTTTATGATCCACTCACCTGTTCTGATATTCTTTCGAGTTCTGACCTCTTAGTGGCTAATGCTCTGTTTTCAGTTAAGAATAATTTGTATTAAATTTTCCCTGTTAACCTAGGGCAGCTCCTGTCTCCTGTCTGGAACCCTGATTGACACATACCTGCCTATGTGACTTTAATGAGGTCAATCATGGATCCTCATCTCTCTCATCAAAAATCATGTTGCCCCAGCACGCCCTGGCGGAGCAGCGGTTAGGTCAGTTGCCTCTGAAGGAGCAAGTCCTGACTGTGTGTGTGTGTGTGTGTGTGTGTGTGTGTGTGTGTGTGTTTAACACAAATGTGAACAATTAAAATAATAAAAAAGATGCTTCTTCCTCCTCTTTCTTCCTGTCTGACTGCCTACTCACCTACATTCCTGCCTACACCTTTCCTTTAGAAAGGAAAAACCATATTGTCCCATCACTCTAGTAAAAGTGATGGGCCCCAGGGCTGGCACATGACTCAACTACTGCCAATCAGAATCCTTCCACAGGACTGAGAGATGGATATGGGGCCGTCTCCTTCCACAGGGGATTGCTATGCTTTCAGTCACAACTCCAGACGTGACAGGGGCCTTATCTTGTGCTGTCAGAACTTGAAACCACTATGTAGCAATATGCAAAGGGAAATGGAAGTGAGAAATGGAAGGGCTTCTAATTTATCTAGACAAAATATAGGTTAAGGTTAGGATTTAAGGAAGTGACAGTGTAATTGTGAGAAGCAGCAAGAGAAATATTAGGCGATGACCCTCTCATAATATATCATATCAGAGATGATGATTTTAAAAGAGGAGCTGGAAAGTAGCCCTTGGTTTTGACACCAGGTTGTGGCTCACTGGAGAGAGCAGTGTCAGCAGAGGCTCTGGTATGGTGCCTGCATGCCTCTTCTTGACCATCTCCAGCACCCCCGTGAGCTCCAAAGGTGCCATGGAAGCTCCAAAGGCTTCGTGATTCTCCCCAATTAAGCTTAGTTTTCGGAGAGGCCCGGCCCATCATCAGTCCCCAGTTCCCAAAGAGAAGCTGCAACACTTCTGCTGTTGGTGCTACACGCTGGCCGCCTTCTCCAGTTCAGGGGGCTCTTTAAAGCAGGACTTGGGTTTACGCATCTTGAAATTCCAGGCACTCAGCTGGGGCCTGACCTTGGAAGAAGCTTAGTGCAAACTAATGGATCAGTGCCTGGAGGGGTACTGCTGCTGATCTGCCTGTGGTAGGAAAAAAAACGTGATCTGGTTGTCATGGAGCCAAAACAGTGATAATCCACCTGCTGCTTTCTGGAGGCACCAATCACCTTGAAATGACTGCCTTTTGGCATCTGGCCAGAAGGATCTGCAGACTCCAGCAGGCAGGACACAGAGCCAACCCTGAGGGACAGACATACCTTTCCAGCTACGCTGACCTTCCCAAGTTATCTTTTTCTTCCAGGCTGGTAAATTGTTAAGTAACATCAAAGAATTTCTGTCCTTTTTTTTTTTTTTTTTTTTTTTTCTATTCCTGGAAGATTTCAGGGCTCCTCTTTTGCTAGCATCTCTAGCTCTTGCACCACTTTTCCTCCTCTCCTGCACCGCGCTAAGAGAATGGGTTCCCTAGGCAAATCCCTAAGACCAGGGCTTCCAAACTTCAGCCTGTGAGACAACTCCTCAGAGGAGTCAGTTCTTTTCCTGAAGACCCCCAAATGATTGAATGGGGCTCCCCCATGCACAGAGGTTTAGTTTGCCTAAAGTCGACTGATTTTAATGTTCATCTCATCTAATAAAATTCCTTCACAGAAACATCCAGATGTTTTTGACACTATGTTCTAGGTGAGGTGATATATAGAATGAACCATCATACTGCATGACCCAGTTCTGATGAATGAGGAGTCAGCAGATGTGGTTTAAAGGGGCTTCTGGAAGGGTTCCTAAAGAGGGAGATAGCAGTGCTGGATCACTCCTATTACCTCTTCCTCATCCTTCCTGACCGGTGAGTCTAAGAAAGGAAGATGGCACCTCCACAGCCATCTTGCCCTAACTTCAAGGAAAAAGCCAGGAGAAGCTCAAAGAACTCAGTCCTAGTATTCTTAAGTCTTGCGGGCCCACTCCGGACTTCTCTTCTTTGGGCTTCTTTTAAGATGAGAGAAGAACACAGCACTGTGTTGTTATATATCAGTTTTTCATTTCTCTGTTACTTGTATACAAAGGCAATTCTTAGCTAATCCAAGACTCTCTGCTCCTTGGCCATTCAGAGCTTTTTTGGTCTGAGCATTCTTGAGTCTGGCTCCCAGGCTTCCACTGACTCTCCCTGATGTCCCTCTAATAGATGTTCTGTCATTTGGACAAGACTGAGTAGGATCTCGTTCATATCCAAGAACCCTCTCTGATAAAAGTTCTAAGTAGGACATGGAGATTGGGGGTGTGACAGTTAGATGTGGTGATGAAAGAAAATGTTCCAGGAAGTGGTATAAGTGCATGCAGCGACCAAAGACAAAGACCACAGCTCCTGTAGGTTAGTATGGCTGGATCACAGAGTTTGAGGGGGACTGGTTAGATTTAGATGGAGAGGCAGACCATGGTGAGACTGGACTTGATTTCAAAGGATATGGGGAGTCGTGAGTAGGTTTTATGTGTGTAAGTCACATGATGACATTTCCAAGATGGGAAGCCATCTTTGCGTGTAGCAAGGAGAAAAGTGGCAGGTAGTCCATCTGAAGACAGAGAAACTTATTATAAGATCCACACAAGAGATGGCAAAGGCAGAGGGAATTTTAGAGGGGTCTGGCAAAAACTATATTTGGTGGCTAAAGGAGAGGGAGGTGTCATGTTCAAAACTCAGAATTCTGACTTGGACATCTGGGTGGGTGTCATTCCTTCCTCCTGCAGACAGCGTATCATTCTCACATGAAACCCTTGTATCCACTGAAGTGTTTCTGGTGGCCAAAGACTCTCATCCCTCTCCTGGAGTCACAATGGTCACAGTGTTTCCAATGGTCTCATGCTGCATCATCAAAAGGGTTCTGTGTGGCCCTCAGTGCAGAGCAGGGACAGGTGGAACAAAGCTGTAAGGAGGCAGACTTTAGTCCAACAAAAAAAGAAACCTTCTCTGAGTCAGAGCTCCCCCATGTGGACAGGAAGCCCAAGGAGGAAAAGAACTGCTGGTCCATTCTGAGAGGAGTTTGGGATGAGGCCGAGAGGTTTCTTTTCCCAGTCCCCCAGAAAGGGGAGCAGGGGCCACAGCTCAAATGCCCGCAGGGGTCAGGAAAAACATCAGTAGGAGCAGATCCACTAAAGGCACACAAGTTCAAAATTAAAACCAACAACAGCGACAAAAGAAACTGCAATCCTAACAAAGCCTGCTGCAGAGGTGGATGGCGCCCACCCACAAGTTCTGCTATGGAAGGTAGGGGTGAGGACAGGAAAGTGTATTAGTTTCCTAGGGTGGCAATAACAAAGCCCCCAAATGGATAGCTAAATAAGAGAAAGTTGCTGTCCCATAGTTCTGTAAGTGAGAAGTACAAGGTCAAAGTGCAGGCAGGACCCTGCTTCCTGAGGCCTCAGGGGGAGGAGCCGAGTTGTCTAGCTTCTCACAGCCCTGCAAGTTACTTGGTTTCTGGCATTATTCCAATCTCCGGCTATGCCCAAACCTCCCTCCTCTGACAAGGACACCAGTCATCGTGAATCGAAGCTCTACTCTACTCCAGTAGGAACTCAAGTCATTGCATCTGCAATGACCCCATTTCCTGTAAGGTTATATTCTGAGGTGACCTTTTTGGGGGACACAAATCAAGCTCTAACTTGGAATCCAGCTAGAGACTTGTCAACCTAGGAGGAACATCTGGCCTTAATGAGCCAATCGTTTGTCTGTTTTTGTCTGTCTTGCCTTCCCACTGTAAGCGTGCTCCTCACCAAAGCGGCAAAGTCAGAGCCCCACGCACACTTGGTGACTCCACCGCCCTCTCTCTGCAGGGAGGCATAGGGACCTGGGATATCATCAATGATAGGAGCTGAGAAGGGGCTTGGAGGCCCTCCCTGTATTCACACTATGTGGGCAGAATCTCTTTTCCTCGAAATTCTGACTCAGAGGCTCTTTCCTGCAGAGAAGGCCCCAAAGGCCAGGGGGTCACACAGCCTGCTCCTGGCCTCACTGCTGGGTGGTGGGGAGCTGCTCCCTCTATTGGCCAGAAGGAATGCTGCTCTTCTTCCATTTCTAGGGACTTTGTCTAGGTCACAAGTTTACAAACCCATGGTTAAGAGAAGGAAGGGGACATAGGTCAGCAGGTGCAGTTCCCCTCAGATGGGGAGATTGAGGACTGAGAGGCAAAAGACCACACAAGGGCTTCTCTCTGAAATCCACGACACCGCTTGAGTCAAAGTACACCTCTCGCAGAACTCATCCCGGCAATGACTAGGTGCAGTTGACAAAATAAAGCAGCTTGTTCCTCTGAGCACAGCTGGTTAGATTCTTGTCAGCTCTGGTTCCAGAACATCCCAATGGCTGTGCTGAACCTTCTTTAGACTATGTGGCAGCCTAGGATGCCTCACCCCAGCAGCTCTCCCTCTCCTTCCCTCAGGGTCAGACTTGTACCCTACTTCCTTCTGGTCCTCCTGGCTTCCTCCCTATGTCTTCCATTAAGTGTTCACCCTAATAAAATCCTTGCAAATGTAATCCTATCTTGGCACTTAAGAGGACCCAGTTTAATATAGGTATTCTGACTACATTAACTCGGTTGGGTTATCTAGTGCAGGTGTGAGGATGGAAATATTTGATTAAACAAAAGATGCTCTGGGTAAATCCAGAACTCACTCATTGCATAGATTTCACTATGGGAGATGCCACAGGTCAAAATCTAGAGAAGCAGAAAAATAAAAATGGAACCGTCATTTGATCCAGCAATCCCACTCTAGGAATCTAGCTGAAGAATATGAAAACACTAATCAGAAAAGCTATCAGCACCCCTATGTTCATGGCAGCACAGTTCACAATAGCCAAGACATGCAAACAACCTAAATGCCCACTGACAGATGACTGGATAAAGATGTGGTGTGTATACTCAATGGAATTTTACTTGGATATTAAAAAAGATGCAAGTGTGCCTTCTGCACACTGGATGGAACTTGAGCTGATGGTGCTAAGTGAAATAAACCAGAAATAAAAAGGGAAGTACTAACTGGTTTCACCATGCAGAAAATAAAGGAGGAAAAAAGGTAATCAAGAAAAGACAACAAAACTCTCTGCAAGACAGTGGTTATCAGAGTGGGGGAATGAGACAGAAGGAGGGAAGCTGGAGTTGAACTTGGTGGTTGGCACTAGAACTGTGGGTGGTGGGTGTGGTGTGATGTACGCATTGACTTAGGTGGGAATCTGTTCTCCTGATAATCATATTCTATTGCAAAGAAAAGAAATGGTCAACAAAAATATGTAAAATAGAAGAGGGCTAGTATAAGCTTAGTTAGGTAACTTTTTAGGCTGCAAATGAAAATCTATAGTTAAATAAGTTCCAGAAATGTTAAACTTTAAAACCAAACTATTAAGAATTAAAGAAAAAAATCTTTAAACTATGAAGATTAGAATGAATAAAATCTTCAGATGTACAAAAATGACATATTTGAGGATGAAAATATTTGGTTATTAGATAATTGATATTATACAATAAATAGAATGAAAGTGTAAAATAATCTAGAGGAGAAGGGTGGGCAAGTGGTGGTGGAGTCCATTGGACAAGAGTGAAGAACACATGATGATGTGGGTGGGGTGTGTGGACATACATCTGAATAGGGAAATGGGGACATTGCACATATGGGAACCAACATATATGAGTTTATTTTAATTTGTAAAACAAAGTTATCACAATAAAATACTAAAATAGTTTAAAAAAAACCTAGAGGAGGATGTGAGAAGAATTTATGACAGGACAAAAAAGCAAAGGGAAGACGAAAGGAGAGGTGGCACTCAAAGTCTATACAAATGTAGTGAAGAGAAAAATGAACCAAGTTAAGGAGTGGGTTTAATTTTCTTTTCTTTTTCTGACTCTCCTTTCACCTTCCCCATGACTAGTCCATCAGCATGTTTGATTTGTTTTACTGATCAAAGTATTTCCTACATCCACCCCCTCATCATCTTCACCATTAATACTCTGACCTAGGCAAACTGATGGGTAGCTATAATAACCTCTTATTTATTAACATGCAATAATTAAAATATTAATTACCAATAATTACTGAATTAAATACCTCTCTGCTTCTAGTCTTCTCCTTCTAACCCAGTCTCTACAGTTAGAAAGATTTACACAGAATTAACACAGAATCAAACCATTCACTCCTCTGCTAAAATGTTTCAGTGACTTATGATTGCACTGAAAATAATTTTTTTTAAACCATGACATATAAGATCTATATGAGCCACTCTCTGCTTATTTCTCTAATACTCTCTCCTCTTAACTCATGACATTCCAGACACATACATTTTCTTAATGCTCTCTATAAAGGCCAAGCAGGTTCCTACCTCAGGGCCTTTGCACATACTGTAATAATAATACCACATCTTTTCATGGATGACTCCTTGTCATCTTCATATCCTAGATCAAATGCTGCCTGCACAGAGAGGCCTGGCCACTTTTCTAAATACACGCTCATCCTCTATCAACTTTCCCTGTTTCACTCTTTAGAGTATTCATGACCATCTGAAACTATTTATCAGCTTGCTTTTATATTGTCAGTCTGGTCCTAAAGAATATAAACTCCTGATGAATAGGAAGTTTGTTTTGTTCATTGTTATCCATGTAGTGTTCAGAACAATGCCTGGTACACTTTAGATGCGAGATAAATGTTTATTGAATGACTATGTGAGAGGTGCCAGGGCTTTTAAACAGCACAGAAGATTTACCCCACACTTGTGACATTCACTGTTCAAATCCTAAGAGGTTCCTCAAAGGCCAACAGTTTGGTTACATGTGTGCCAAAGCACAATTCAGAATCCCTTTAAAAGCTGGGCACCCCAAGACTTGGATCCAGCCCTTTGTCCCTTAGTGGGACAAAGGCATCATAGCTGATTAATGGTAAAATAATTTAAGTCTTTTTTTCTACAAGTAATACTGGAACAACTAGATACCTATATGGAAAAAAAATAATTTTTTGACCCTTATCTCTTAAACCACACACAAAAATTAATTCAAGATGTTTCACAGATATAACAGTCGAAACTATCAAAATTTTAGACAAAAAATATGGGAGAATATCTTTGTGATCTGAATATAGGTAAAGATATTTTATGACATAGAATACTAATAAACATAAATGAAATGAAAATTTTCCGCTTATCAAAAATTGTTAACAAAATGAATAGGCAAACCATAAACTGGAAGAAAATATTCTTGAAACACCTGGCAAAGGACTTGGCTCCAGAATATTTTACATTTCTATTTTAAACTCCATACAGAAAAGAAAAAAATTAAAAATGGACAAAAAATATGAACAACAACTTCACAAAAGAAGAGAAAGACCATGCACATGAAACACATTCAGCACCACAAAACAGCCAGGGGAAGGAAATCTAAAACCATAAGAAAATACTAGTATATTCACTGAAATAGCTACAATATGAAGACAGGCAATGTAAAATGTTAACAAAGAGGTGAAGCCACCACAACTCTCCTAGGCTGTTCAGGAGAAGGTAAAATGACACAACCACATTGGAAAAATGGTGGAAATTTCTAACAGAACTAAATATACATTTACCTTTTTATTTTTAAAGGAAAAGTGCAGCAGGAATGAGGGTGATTAGGCAGGCAGGCAGGCAGGCAGGAAGAGAGGAGGAAGAATACATTTATATTATTCAGTTTTTATCTTGCTTGTTCCCCCAGGCCCTGGAGGGTAAGCCCGGTCCTTGGGATGTGTGTGGACTTTGCTCACTGGAGGCACCAGACCTAACCACTAACCTACCAGGATGGGCCCAGATGTCACTTCTGATCCAGTAACTCCCTCCTAGATATTTACACAAGGGAAATAAAAACATATTCCCAAAAAGAGATGCACAAAAATGTGTAAGTAGTTTTATTCATAATAATCCAAAATAGGAAACAATCCAAATGTCCCTCAACTGAAAAGAGATGAACAAGCTATATCTTCATACAATGAACCATTACTAAATAATAGGATGAAGTACTGACACATGACACATGGGTTAATCTCAGACATTAGGTTCAATGAAAGGAGTCAAACACAGAATACATATGGTATGTTTACATAGATGACTGTCTGAACTAGAAGAAAACTAATCTAAGAGGAAAGAAATCAGAACAGTGGCTGCCTGGTGGTGCTGGTGGTGGTGTTGATGGTGGTATGACTAGGAAAAGAGGGAACTTTGTGAGATAAGGAAAATGTTCCTTATCCTGTGTGGGGTGTGAGAATGTAGCATTGATTTGTCAAAACCCATTGAACTGTACATACACTTAAGATATGTACATTCAACGTAATCAAATTTTATTCCTTCAAATAGAGAAAAGCAATTCAACAAAGAAAGGCATGACCTGGTGACTCAAGCGCTAAGCTGGTGGCCAGGACATGGACATATAAAGCCCAAGGACTAGGATTTGTGATCTGAATCTAGGAGATCAACCAAAATAAATTGACAAAAGTGCTTCCTGCTCCTCTACTTCAAAATGCTTCTTCCTCTTCTCCCTTCCTTCCGCTCTTGAAAAAAATAAGAAACAATTGGCCACATAACCTTAGGACCTCCCACAGAGAACTAGCATAACCCCCCATGAGTGAGGGGGCCTGAAGTTCACTTAAAGATCCATGAGCTATCCGGTTCATCTACCTCTGCTCCCAGCGTACTTTCTGGCCCTTTACTCACTTGGTAGTTGTGACTGTAGACAAATTGTTTAATATCTTAGTACCCTGAATACCATATCTGCAAAATGGGAATTACTGGGTGTCTATTCTCATTGGGTGGGCAAATTAATTATGTAACATAGAACACTAAGTGATCATATTATCATTTTCTGTCAGATGTAGTTTTCCATGGAAAACCACTTGGAAAAATTTCCTAAGGGTCATGTAAACCTATTGAAGGGGCTCTGATAAGAGAAGCAATATACACAACTTTCATTTAGAAATAATCTCTGAGGCAGCAGCTTAGAGAAGGAACTGCAGAGAGAGAAAAAAAATGGGAGACTAGCGACAGGGCTGTTATAAAGAATTAAATGTGTGTGTGTATATATTGCACTCAAAGCATACAGAATTTGAATAAATTTTAACAAAAATGTAAATATATGTAAAAATTGTTTTTCTTATTTAAAAATCTAAGGTAAGTTCAAATAAAGTCACATACAATGATGATTAATAGGTATCATGTTTGAAAGAAAGGTTTTTAAAATACAAATTGTTTAATCTTGCAGAAGGTTTTGCAGTCACCTGCCCTGCTTATAGTAAATAGTGGGTATTGCTCGAGAACCACAAACTGGAACGGGAAGAGGAGTATGAACGTTCATACCACTGGGAAAGGCGACTTCATTCTGGTGAACGTGCCTGCTCTTGTCCACTCCCGGGGTGGAACTGTGGGTCACTGGGAAGATGTGTGTGGTTGGCTTCCAAGAGAAGGTCAAACAGTTCTCCCAAGCGGTGGCATCAGTCGCCGCTCCTCTCAGCGGTGTGAGAGAAGCGTGGAGCATCCCTGAGCATTTTCCTTCACGTTTATTTTACATTTGCAGGTGTGTGCACAATGCTGTTCTAAAACCAACAGTACTTTTCCACCCCCTTTCCAGCCCAATCCAGTACTGGGGCAGGAGAGAGGTTAGCGGTGTCTCCTGCATGGTCTTCAGCTGGAGCCTAAGTGCAACCGGCAAACCTGCGGAGGAACCCCCGGCTCCCGCACCTGGACGCTCATCTCCACTCCCCCAGACTTTTCTCAACGCTGCAGGTTCAAATAATGCTTGCTCAGCAGAAGTTGATGCAAACTAACATTACCTCCAAAGCCTCTCATTCCCCTTTCCCCAGGTTTCGGTCTCAAAATCCACAAGGCTTGGAATGTGTGAAGTTGGGCCAATCCTTAGCCTCTTCGGACCTGTTCCCTAATCTGAAGATTATCTGGGTTTGGGCCACGCAGAGTCTACGGCCCTAGCCGTGCTGATGTTTTATGACCCTTCAGGTCCAAAGGAGGAAAGAAGAGAAATAGGAGTGTGTCCTCCTCCGGGTCAGCAAGACTGTCAGTGTCCGCGCACAAGCTCATGCTTTTTGGAAGGACCTCGGCGTCTCAAGACCCGTGTCTCAGAGGGAGCTGCTCCCTAGCGTCCACTCCGACGGAGTAGCCTGCCGCAGCTTTCTGCAAATCTGCCCGCAAAGGGCCGACCTGACTGACGCCAGCGGCGGAGAGGCTGCCCTCGCGGTCCGGCAGCATCCCGGGTCCTTCCGGAGAGTGTGTCGAATCTGCCGGCGGCGAGCCGGCGCCGCGTCGCGGGCGGGAATGTGCGGCTGCGCGCGCGCCGCGGCGTTTACGCGGCGATTTCATCATGCTCGGGGCCCGGCCGCGCGCGCCGCTTCCGCCGCCGCCGCCGCCGCCGCCGCCGCCGCCCCCTCGCGACCGCTGCGGCCCGCCGGCTCATGCCCTCCCCGCGCCCGGCGCTGCTTAGAGCCGCCCGCGCCGCGCTGCTGCTGTCGCTGCCGTCTCTGCTCCCGACCCGGCCTCCCCTCGCTCCACGCCGGCCCCTCAGCGCGCCCGTCCGCGCCCGGATCTCCTCCCCAGCCGCCACCCCCCGGAGCGGCATGGACGGCCCCGGGGCCGAGGAGGTGCTGGCACCTCTCCGGCTAGCCGTGCGCCAGCAGGTACCGGCGTCTCGTGGCTCCCCTCAGCCCTGTCTCCCCTCCTTCAGGGTCTCTGCTGGTCGTCCACCTCGCAGCTTAGCCTCTCCCTCCATTCTCTGGAAGCGCTTGGCTTCCTGGCATGGCCCTCGCTTCCCCCCATTGGGACCCAAGTCCCCCTGTGCGGTGGTCACCGTCCCTCCGCTGGACCTCCGACCTCCGCTCTCCTTGGGTGACTCCCTCGGTTCCCCTTCCACATCCCGCGTGCCTAGCCTTGCGACCCGTTCTCCTTCCCCACTCCTTGTTTCTGCCGGAGCCTCGTCTCTCCCGTGGGGCTGGGGTCTGCGACCCTCGGGGTCTCCTGTCGTAGCTCGGTAACCTCACTCTCCATTTTCCTCTCGGCTCTTTCTGGTACATCCTGGTCAGTTACGAGCCGAGGCAACCTTTTATCTCTTCTGTAACCAGACTCTTAAAAAGAAAAAAACCTTCGGGATGCTTTAAATAATGTTTCCTGCTTGACATCTTCCTTCATTCAGTGTTTAGTTAGCCGAATGATCGGTTAAGAAAATAAAAATAGTTGAAATGTGGATGTCAGGGAGATGTTGAACTTTTTCTTCTACGGATGATGAGTTCATCGTCCGCGCCTGTCATCTTTTTGGGGTTCAGAAGGGGCCATTTGGAACGACTGGTCTTTGAGGTCACAAACGTGGTAAACAGTAAATGTTGCTGAGTGATTTAGGGGAAATCAGCCATCCTTAGTGAGCACTGTTTGAAATTTGATTTTGCAGAAGGCAGGGAGGTTTCACGGGCTGAAGGGTTCAGTGCTTTAATACAGGCCTCCTTTTCCTAGGACACTGCACGGATATCAGAAATTAGAGGGGGCAAGGAACAGAGTATTTTAAATGGATTCTCACATGCAGTCAGGTAAAACCAAAATTTGCAAGAGGACCTCAGGGATCGAAGCCCTAGTAGTAAACACCAAACCAGTTTCTGTGAGAAGCACGGCGCCTGATGCAATAACTTGCTTTAGCTACGGTGGGTGGAACCATCTCTCGGAAATAATTCATTGGGGCAGAGCTGTCGCATATTCAGCAGTCGCTTTGCAATATCTACTTCTTTCTAGTGAGTCTTACTGATTTAGTGTTTTATTTTGTAATTTCACTATGGGCTTACTTTTTGCTTTATTATTGGTGGAATGCTGTGTAAGCTTATGCTTACTCCTCTACCCTTCCCAAATTAAAATTAGGTGTGGTTTCTTTGTCTTTTCTGTAACTCTCAGTTTGTTTGTTTTTTTCTGTCCTTCACTTTAGAAGGGAGAATACATCTAATTTGAAAAAACACACCCAAACCCCTCCCTCTGCCACGTTAGCCTGGAACTGCAGTGCAAATTTATCCATCTGTAGTAAGACTGTGGAATTAGTTAACTGAAGTAAACTTTGATCATGGAACAACCTTCTGATTCTGATGCTGCTACTATCTTATGTATTTATCTTGGTTTAATTGTTAATTTTTAATTTGTGTACTTTAAGGTACTTTCTAAATATGGAAGTTTGTGTTAAGTTAGTTTAAGCTCTTTTTCTAGTTTTTCCAGGACCACACAGAACTACATGTAACTTTGAATCACACCGATTCCAATATCACTTAGATGGGAATTTAAAGGTCACCTAGTTGAAGACCCTTTTTGCTTTTGAGGAAATGAGACACACTGTCACCTCTATCTGTTTCTGAGGTTCCCAAGTTTATGCAATTGAAGTGGAAATTTTTTGAAGGTGTTTAACAATTAGTCTTGTATGGTAGCATGAATTTCATATAAATATGTGTTTTGTATAAATTTGTGTGTCTGCTATGGTACATCTCTGCTATTTTTAGAAGTTTCATTTGTTGATTGACTGGAATGTTTTTTCCTGTGGCGTATTCTTAATATTCCCAGAGCATTAGTTATGGAACTTGCAGGAGGACTTAAGAGCATCTAGAAAGATTTTGATGAAGCTCCCCCTAGAACAAATTATTATTTTAAGAAAAGGAGGGGGCATTAATAAGGGATGGCTAATATTTATTTTGCCAAAGAAGGGCATGGGGGGAGGCAGGGTGAAAGCAGTACAGTCTAACAAATACCATATGATTTTCTTTTCATTTCATAAAAGAAAGGATATTTTAACACACAAAAAGGGCAAAACATAACTTAGATTAAAGAGCAGCCTTTTATATTGTAGATTTAGTTTTGAAAAAGGTCTACTACATTGTCATTTTTTTCCCTACTTGCATCATGTGTTGGTGAAAACTTTGTCCTGGAGTATCTTGTTTGCAAAATATTGCTCTTAGGGGATTTAAAGTGCAAAACTCTTGGGAAAGCCATTTTCATAATAAAATTGAGGTGTTGCTTTCATTTTTCACTGTGTTAACATTTGCAATAGTGGTACAAAAGCAGTGTAGAACTGCTGGCTCTTAGCACTCAAGTCAGGGACAGCAAGCCAAGTCCTCATCGTCTCTGCCCCACACTACCAGTCAAAAACAAAATCGTAGTATCCTTGACAAAGCAGTACAACTCACTCATTTTATTAAATCCAGACCTTTGTGCATGCACCTTAATGTTCTGTGTGACAAAATGGGGAGTGTGCATAAAGTATACCAAAATATGATTGCCTTGGGGAAAATGCATAGACTTGTTTGGACTGCAGTCTGAACTGTCTGCTGCTTTTCATGGAGCACTTTCCATGGCTGACAAAATACTATTTAATTTTGAGTGTCAGAGATCCGTTCAGATTTGCGATACACTCATGGGTATAATGTAATAGAGTGTAATGAGTTCATTGCTATAGTTTCTAATTCCAAATTGCTACTAACCTTTAAGAAACTGCCACTTACCACGGTTTTGGTGTAGTGTGGAAGAATAGCCACCGGAATATCTGCTTTTAAAGGCCTGTAAAATTCTCCCTATATTTGCTTTTCTTCATATGCTTCACCCAAAATATTTGCAAGAGATGATCTTTGACTAAACTGCAAGTTATGAGATTTGTAAAATATTAAAACTCACTCTTCTCACTATTTTTGTTTTATTTTGGGAAATAGAGTAATGTTAACAAAATGTTATTTTATGCATGCTAGTACATGCTGTTTTTATCATTATTTTATGAGTAAATATTTGAAGACTTCCACTTTAATTTATAATACAGTAAAAACTGATGTAAGAACATCGACAAAAGCATTTTTGATTTTTCTGATTTTTAATAATAATTTTTAACTTTTTGAGACCAAAAAGTTGTAGAACCAAAGCTTTAGGGTCTGAAAGTATGTGGTTTCTCTGGTGACAGATTCTGGCTGCTAACACAGCCTCCCAGAAACTCCCATTCCCTCAACCTGTTTTTGGTTTTCCTTTTACAGCTCAACTGTTCTCTTGCTGCCTCCCCTTTCTCATCTTCTCTTCCTTCTTAAATTTGCTGTAATTACCTTTGGCCTCCACCTCCTCCTTGCCTAGTACCCTCCGAGGTACTTTTCTATGACCACCCTTCCTGTCTTCAGTATGAAACTGTGCTGATCATACTGTTCTGCTAAGAATTGTTTCCTCTACACCACCCTCCCCACTCTTTGACTTTAAGCATTAAACGAACTTTGGTTGCTGAAGAAATATATGTTTTAAGGTCTCTGTGTAAACAGGACCTATTGATGACTTTTACCTGATCTGGGGGTCTAGGGAGGAACTCAAGAGGAGATTTGGTGAGATGTTTTCAGTGTCTTTGTCTGGACATGAGCCCGTTCTCAGGGTGCACGCTGTGACTTGAGGGACTGAGACACTGGTTTGCAGACCACATAAAACCCCAGAACCCTGGTTCAAGACCATGGCAAAAATCAGAAATGAACAACTAGCTAAAGATGTCTCTGCCTCCTCTTCCTTCTCTCCTTCGTCACTTTAAAAATAAATAAATAACCAAGAGTCCACTCTGAAGTGATTTAGGTGAATGTAGTTTGATGCTGCAACAAAGTAGTATAAAGAAAAATAACCAAAAAGGATTTTTTTAAAACTGTGGTGGAACTTAATAATTGTCAATAATGTTAGAATGCAGTGTTCCTTCAAAAGAGGGGTTTTGAAGATTTGTTAGACGGGCCTGCTTTATACCCCTGTCCTTTTGTTGTTGTTGATGTGCCTAATTAAAAATATTACCTCTGAAGTTATATTTTCAGAGTTTTGATGTGACTCCAGTTTTCTAGCTGGTGACATGTAGCAAAATTACTTTATTTCATTTTTAAAGGAAAAGTGCAGGCAGGAATGAAAGCGGGTAGGCAGATAGGCAGGAAGAAAGAGAGGAGGAAGAAATGGTTTTTTAGTTGTTAATCATTCGTCTTAGCGGTCCCCCTACCCCTTCCCTTGCTTGAATGTATGTGAGACTGATTTTTACTTGTAACTTTGCTTGCCGGTGCCCTTTGAGAAGCTCTGAAAGGAAAAGCAGGTGAACTCTGTGGTAGTGCTAATTAATACTTGGCACACAGGCGTTGATATTATGAAGAGCTGCTTGCCAAATCCTTCCAGATCACAGGCTCTCACAGGACTTTTATCCCCATCAAAAAGCTCTGTTAGTGAACATTTATAGGTGATAGGTATTCTGACAGGAAAAAAAGAAGAGAAAACCCCACTGACCAAGTAAAGACTCAGCCTGTAAGTATTGACTCGGTAGTGTTTGCTCTGCCAGGTTTAGGTTGTCTGATCAGTCAACAAGTATTTGTGTGCAGAAATTGACATGCTGGAATTCTTGTCTTAAAGAGCCTACTTTTTCATGACAAGGACCGATAAAATGCAAATGAATAAGCCAATTCATAATAAGTGTCATGAAAATAAAGTTAGAAGGTGAGGAGGATGTTGCTTTGACTAGAGATATCAGGATAACAGAATAGAATCTGCTACTTTAACAGATCAGGCAATGTGCGTGTGATTAGAGAACGAGAGGAATCACTAATTCAGTAGCCTACAACTGCATTAGCCCTGTATCCCATTTATAACAAGTATTTTGGAATTCCCAATTACTACCTGGTAATGAAATTCATATAGACTAAGTAAATCTGATGAAAGAAAAATGTGTATATAGTATGCTGTAAATTAATACAAATAAACAAAAGTAATTTTTAATAAAATTGTATGTATTTCAGTATGTATGTTTTGGGAATGACAGCCCTGGACGTTATGCTAAAGTAAGCAGTTGCTTGTATCTAGATTCACTGTGAATCTGTGGTACAAATGCACATTGATAAAGGAATATTGGGGTGGTTGTTCAGATACCACACCATTATTGCCATTGGTCACATGGTGTTTTGTTTTCAAATAATAGCAACTCTTTGTAAAACTCTGAATAAAACATGGCACAGTAGCAAGTTACATGGGTATATTCTTGGAAAATTGAGTATATAGTAAAGCTGGGGAAATATTTTTGATTATATGTAAGCAGAGTTAGGTTCTAGGTTCAGGTCATTATAAACCATTTTTTCACCTCCTGACCAGAACATTCTAAAGTAGTGTAAATTACAGGGGAAGGAGACTGTTACTGAATGGAGGGGACCTAGGTGAGAACTTAGACAATGTTGACAAGGGGAAAGGGTAATGAGAAGCCCTTTTAATACTTTTGGAGGGTACAGTTATTTGTCATTTCTGCTGAGTCTCACTCATGGTGTATTGTTTCCTCAAGGGTTTCTAAATTTTGAGTTGAGCACTTATTTTTGTGACCTTAATCTGTGGAAATCTGAAAAGATTTCTTTGGAAACTCTACTCCTCCAGAGAGCAGTTGCTTCTGTTGAGAGCACTCAAGGGCTCTGTTGATTTGATAACTTTAATTTCTCAGTGTCACGTTTCCCAGATCATGTAGGTAATGTTTTATTTGTTTTTTCCACATGGACTTTGTCACCACATTACTGTCAGGAAATCAACATACAGGTGTTAGGTTGTTGAAAGTGAATAAAGCAGTCTAGAGAAATGATCAAGGAAAAAGTTCCCACATTTCAGGACAGAGGAAGATGAGCCAGTAGTGAGCGAGGAGAAATGGTCAGAGACCTGGTAGAAATATAACACAGTCTTTTTCTTGTTGTTGTAAGTTAAAGAGGAAAGAGACTCAGGAGAGGGTGGTCTATTTATTGGTCCTTTTGTGTTCTCAGTACTAATCTTACTTTTTACTATTTTTTATCAATGCTTTTTCTCTGTTCTTCCACCTGCCTCCTGGCCCCCCTGCCCCTGCAAAAGAAGAAAAACCCGTAACCAAGGACTCTAGTAATAATCACCCTGCAAGCATAGTTTGTGTACTTGTCTGGATATTCTGCTGGATTATATATGCAGATTTCAAAGACCATCAGTTATTCCTTATGACCTTTCACGTAGTAAACATTTGAATTTCCTCATTCTTACACATATTTTTTAAAAGGCATGCTTAAAAGCACATGCCTAACTTTTGTTCTGAAACTGATCTTGAATGTAAATTCTCTTTGTTTTCTAGGGAGAGCTTGTGCGAAAACTGAAAGAAGATAAAGCACCTCAAGTAGATGTAGATAGAGCAGTAGCTGAGCTCAAAGCCCGGAAGAGGGTTCTGGAGGCAAAGGTGAGTCCTGGGGTCTTAAAATAGGAATGTAAATAGGCTTAGAATTGTTCATCTTTAATGAATGAAAGAGACTTAGAAAGTTTCTGAACAAGTAGCACCTGCTTTGTTTGTACATAATGCCTTCTCCTCCTCTGCCTAGCAGATTCCTCACCCTTGCAAAGTGCAACTCAGATGTCATGAACCTTCCCTTAACCCGACCTACTCCACCTCCCTCCATCCTCAAATCCTAGACTCATTATTCTCCATCAACTTTTCTGGAAGGCATCATGCTCTTTATGAATTCTCCAATACCTAGAAATGGTGATTTTGCTGTTTTGAAGATACTTTCTTTTAATGAAAAGATCTATCCATTCAGTACCTCCTCTCAAACTTTTCAAACAGTAAATCTCCCATCATCAAACAGTTTGGAGTTTTAAGTCACTATTTTGTTACAGTTATCCACTAAAATTTCAGGTATTGCTTATCAGTATTCGCATTTAAGTAAACCTTTACTTTTACATTCTTAGCCATGGTCATATACTTTCCTAAATAATGAAGGAATCTTTTCTGTAGCTCAGTGGGGCAAAACCCTAAGGTTTCTGTTGTTTTAAGGGTATCAAAATCTTGTCAGTTTGGTAAATTTTATATTGAATTCTGCTGATGAATAGTCTAGATTCACATTTATCATTTAAAGTTTTCACTCATCCCTCCAATCACACATTTTCTTTTAAAAAATCTCCTACAGGAACTAGCGTTACAGCCCAAAGATGATATTGTAGACAGAGCAAAAATGGAAGACACCCTGAAGAGGAGGTTTTTCTATGATCAAGCTTTTGCTATTTATGGAGGTAGGAGATTCATGATAAAAAGAACAATTACATTGTTAGTGGTCTTAATATTGTTCTTAAATATTTGCCAGTTGATAAGTAGTTGTATCAGGTCATGTAAAATATAGATATTTTACATTTGTTTGTTTAGAGTCGGCCATTTGGTGTAGCACCTGTTCTTATTTTCCTCCACTCTCCTAATCCTTGAGGAATCCTCTTTTCCATTAGTATGTAGGGAGTTGTTGGGGCCTAGTTATTAAGCATTTGATATATCTGTGTGCCTATCAGATAGACTTCTTAAAATGCAGTGGAGACCTGGAGCAGTACAGGAGCAGTACAGAGCCCTTGCAACCCTAACTGTTTCATGCCTTCCACACAAAGGTAGTGATAAACTAGAGCCCTTAGATTATTCTTCATGCAGCTCTCAGGAGGGAACATTCTTCATGGGTATGTAGTCACATCTCTACAGGTTTCTGAATGCTATATTAAGGTATGTCGGTGAATATAGTTCACTGATTACATATTTTAAAGTAATTTTAACATTTAAATATGAACAATATTTCTCATAGTTAATAACGATCATTGCAACAGTATTAGACTTTCATTACTTTGTCTTGGAAACTTGACTTGAGATTAAGCAGATCTCTAAATGTGTAGCTTTGAGGTTTAAATAGTGGCTCAAATACCCAAGAATAAATTAGAAACTTAGGTGTGATAATTTTAGATTATTAACTGATGCAACAGATTCCTACTACTTATGGCAGAAAACTATAATCTGCTTTTCAATTTTGTTTCTTGTATATGGAGGGTTTTCTTTTGTTTTTTGCTAGCCCTACTTGAAATTGCAAATTTGGAAATAGTAAATGGAGAGTTTTTTAAATTTACTTCTGTCAACTAGCTGGAAGTAAGGATCTTACTTGAGGGCCTTGAAATGCTGACTTTAAGTATATTGGGGAGTATGTGAGGCCGTTTTTCATGTCTCCTTGCATTGATTTGTTCAGAGTGACAAGGTAAAATACATGTTTTCCTTTCTCACATTTTACAGGTGTCAGTGGTCTGTACGATTTTGGACCTGTTGGGTGTGCTTTGAAGAACAATATTATTCAGACCTGGAGGCAGCACTTCATCCAGGAAGAACAGATCCTGGAGATTGATTGTACCATGCTCACCCCAGAGCCAGTTTTAAAGTAAGATTTCTACTCTGAGAGTGGAAGCATATTTAAGTAAATTTTTCTGATCTAAAATCTACCCATATTCATTGTGAAAATCTGGAAAATAAAGAAAATATACACTTACTGCCACAGATAGCCATGTTAAAATAGGGGTATTTATTCTTTTTCTCTTGTTAGTTCCTACATACATACATACATACATACATACATACATACAGTAGCACACTGCATCTTGTCACATAATGTTACATAGGTAAATAATTACTTCCATCATTAAAGAATCTTATAAAGCATTTTTGATGACAGCATAATATTCTGTTCTATTGATGTGCCCAAACTTATTTTACTAATGCCATATTGTGAACTTCTACTTCGTTTCTGATTTTTGACTGCAATGAATATCTTCATAGATGAATTTTTGTATATATCTTGGTTATTTTCTTTGTATAAATTTGTAGAAGTTCTGAGCAAAGATTTGTGTATATTTTAAATCAGCTACTATTTGTATTGCTGTTTCAATGCAGAAATTTAGGTTTTTCCTGTCAACATTGTAGAAAACAGGGTAAGATTTCTTGAATATAGAACTGCGAAATACCATTTTGTATTTCATTATTCATTAAATGTTGCCTGATAAAGAACTAACTTTCATTATTTGAGTATTTTAAGCTCTCTCTTAATATCAGCCAATCAAGACAAGATGAATTCCTGATACTTCTGAAAGATCAGGACAACCTATTCTTTAGTTACTTGCTCCACTAACAAGAACTATATAGAGACAATACCAGTGTATTTACAGATTTCACTGTTATAAAATTATTTCCTTAAGGTTCAGTGTCTATACTGAGTTACCATGACTTCTTGGCCAAAGTCTCCAGAATTTTAGCCATTTTTTAGATCATGAATAATTATGGGATCAGATGGATTTACTGACTTTGCAAAGTCACACAGGCTTTATGAAAAAGTATAATCTACTTGATAGTGGGATTTGGGGGGAGGAGAGAATTTGGGGAGAGATTAGGAAAAGATTTGAGGAAGAATTTACTTTGGCATATGTTATAATCTACCATGGCTATATCATTTTAGATATGAGACCTTCCACCTTTTAGCGACACAGATAGTGACTATGGATAAACAGAAAGGGAATTGCCTTATTAGGTAAAATCTCTGTTAATTTTTATGAAAATGACAAATCGACTTGGCATTTGTTACTTAGGACCTCTGGCCACGTAGATAAATTTGCTGACTTCATGGTGAAAGATGTTAAAAATGGAGAATGTTTTCGTGCTGACCATCTATTGGAAGGTATGATTCTTCATCTCAGTTAAATATTCATTCAAGTAGAATTGATCAAAACAATGAGTTTAGAGTAAACTTTTCTCTCAGATTTTTTCCAATATATTTTTTCTTGGAACATAGCAGAGTAAAGTGCATAGATCTTAAGTATGGGAATCACCCTTATTTAAATTTAAAAAAAAGAAAAGAGTTATTTACAGTTAATTAGAAAATCTCAGCCGGCATAAGAATCAGGACAGTATCCTGACTATCCCTATAAAATCAACCATGGGATTCACATAAATTAAGAATATTATAATTGGATTTATTTTTTTACCTGTTCTATTTTGAAACCAAAGCTGTATTATTCTTTTTCCCATTAATTGAAATTGACATGTACCTACTCTGTCCTTATAGCTCATTTACAGAAGTTGATGTCTGATAAGAAGTGTTCAGCCGAGAAGAAATCAGAGATGGAAAGTGTTTTGACCCAGGTGAGTACTTGAGAGACTTTTAGCATAGTAACCCAGGTAGGTGCTGTCTCTCAGTGTTTGATAACTTGAATTCCACATTATGCTGACCCTGGTCACAATTGCAAAGAAGCAGAATTTACCTTTTGTCCTTCATATGATTTCTTTTTACCTTATTATTTCTACATTAAATTCCTACTTTTTGTGGCTTACCTTTATTTCAGCCAAAGATAGCAAGTCAGTATAACTAGGTATAAAATTTCTACTCTCTTCTTGGAAACCAGTTTTTTGGATTTAATAACCAAGACCGAAGGAGTGGTTAATGACGAAGTGTCCAGTGTTGCTGTGGAGACTTGAGGGTCAGTATCTTTGTGAGCATTGTCTCATCAGGATCTCCTTTAGTCAATTCCAGAAAGATACACTCTTTCTCTTTTGGTAAATGGAAAATGTGTAAACTGGTCATGGATATAATGTGGATATCTTACAAGTTAGGTTAATTTAGACATTTTAGTTTTGCTTGAGTTTTAACACAAAGAGGTGGATGGGGTTTTTTTATATGGAATACTGAATCTTATGCCTTGTTCTTATTTTTGCTCAGCCTTTCATGCTGTTTATTTTCTTGATACATTCTTTAGCTTGATAACTATGGACAGCAAGAGCTTGGGGATCTTTTTGTGAACTACAATGTAAAATCCCCCATTACTGGAAATGATCTGTCCCCTCCAGTGTCTTTCAACTTAATGTTCAAGACCTTCATTGGACCTGGAGGAAACATGCCTGGGTATGTGCTACTTATTGTTTATGCAACAGATTATTAAAATTGCTTATAGTAAAAGGAAAATATCAGTGTTAGTAATGAAAAAATTTTGAAAAGTGAAATATAGAAAGTGCAGATGAATATATTAAGGATAAGTAATAAAGACATACTTCAATTTTATTTCTTCTAATTCTTTCTGAATATAATTATTTTAGTGTGTATGATGATTTTTTTTTATCATAAAATAAGCACAAAAGTCTTATCATATCTTTTAGTTAGAGCTGTGTAGGATAGTAAGATAATTGAAGAATTATTTTGAAAATCATTGGATTTATTGCTGAAAGGAACTTTAGAGGTCGCTCTAGATCAGCGTTGTCCAGTAGAACTTTCTGCAGTGATGTTCTCTAGTTGGTGCTGTACCTGCTGTGCCGTACGGTCACCACTGCTACCTGTGACTGTTGTGCACTTGAAATGAGGCTATTGCTTCTGAGGAAGTAACTTTTTGTTTATTTAATTTCAGTTAATTTAAGTTAAAGTAGATATGTGTCTGGTGTGGTCAGCTGGACAAAATAGCTTTACCTTGTTGATTTTAAAAATGCAGTTTTTACAGGTAAAAAAATTTAAAGAATTTGCTATATGATCCAGAGCTAGAATCTTTATTTCTAGATTTCATATCCACTATTGCCAAAATAATCCATTTCTTAACTTCAGATATTTTTCTTAGGTCTCATTTTAGGGTTTTAGGATAAGAAAAGGTGGCTTTTGTTAGATTAAGCTAGATAGATCATGTTTTATGAAACAGAAATAAAGAATGATAAGAATGAATTGTGAGAGACTGTGTTATTTGGATTGGTTTTAATAAGACACCAGGTTGACATGAAAACCTCATGAAGCGTCCCCAGGTAAACCTTGCATTTCGGCAGTGTCCCCTGAGAATCATGACGTGGGCCACACCTCCAGCGTGTCATCTCACTTCTGGCAGTTCACTGAGAGAGCCACTCTAAAGGGAAGGCTGCTGTAGTTATAAATAAAAAGTAGAAATAATTTACTTATTCAATAATAAGGATGGTTAAGTACATTATAGTAAAGTGGATCATTTTAGTAGAATACTCTGCAATTCTTAAATATGAGAGATTTTTATGATTAGAGAATGGAAGAATATAAAATAAGTGAGGGAACATGTAATTTTGTACATTCTGCTTATAAATATGCATATAAACTATAGCTATACTTCTATTTGGATAAAATCTGGCAAGGGCCACAAAAATGAAGAGTTGCTGTGAAGACAGGGTGATATTTTAGGGATTTTATTTTCATAAAATATTTATTTAGGCTTTTTTAGTTGATGTTTTACATAGGCTACTTCTGAAATTGAGAGATGGGTAATAGCTGTAATGGTATATTTGCGTGGCTAGATCTGTAAAAGTTGGAGAAATACAGAAGAAGCCTCTGACTTAAAATATAAGCTACCACTAAGAAGAAAATAGTATGAAGAAACTAAAAAATTGCCTGATTTATGATGCACTGGCTTATTTCTAGCCCTAAAGTTATGCTTTAATATGTGTTAATAAGTTTAAAGCTTTGCTTTAACAGAGCTATACTTATTAGGCATAGGTCTTATTTTCAGAAGTTTCTAAAATTGTCAGTCTGCCTCCATGTGAATGATTTATCTAGAGAGCATCAGAGAATTTAGGAACATAATGAGAGGTGGTGTTTGATTGACTGGGTGATTAAATAAAATGGCATTTCTAATAATATTGCTATACCTACTACCTAATACATTTTCTAATACTTGCTTGAGCATGTTTATTACTTAGAAAAATAACTATTTCAGCTTTGTTTTAGGGTCCACACAACTTTGTTTGGAAAATAGTGTATTTAGGAGTTTGAGGATTTATATCTAGAATTTTAGATTCATTGGAAAACATGCCTTTTTTTTCCCCTTTATAACAGACTTATTTATTTAAATGTGTAGGTACTTGAGACCTGAAACTGCCCAGGGGATTTTCCTGAATTTCAAACGACTTTTGGAATTCAACCAAGGAAAGTTGCCATTTGCTGCTGCCCAGATTGGAAACTCTTTTAGGAATGAGATCTCCCCTCGATCAGGATTGATCAGAGTCAGGTACTCTCCATGTTATTTTTCTGGAAAAATTAGTGAATGACCTCAGTATTGAATTGGAAGCGAAAACTTGCTGTTTTGAAACAATTCTGCTTCACTCTTACATGATTATGTATTATTTTCATCCCCCTACAAAGCATGTTCATTTCACATTTGTAATTTTCAGATGTAATCTCTGGGATGATGGGCAGTTTTGAGTGATGCAAGTAAACTCGAAGGGAAGGGTAGGAGGGTAAAGAATAGCTTGATCTAGTTACTTGCTCCCAAAAGAGTTTGTTTCCCTTATTTATCATGTTTTGAGATTGGTGAGATACTGATTATTAAACTGAGGCAGGCATTTTCTGGTACTGATGAGGATTTAAGTGTAGGGTGGATGGGGATGGTGATGGTTATGACAGGGGGGTCTTTCTGGGTGTCCAGGGTGAGCCACCTTGTTGGAGTTGGCGTGTAGGCATTTCAGTAATCAGCTGTTGTTCCTTCAGGTATTTGAGGACCAGAAGTGCTGGTTTGCCAGCTCGCTCCTTTCTCTTCTAGTTCAGACCTTCTTTGGCCTCTGTTCTAATAACTGTCCTTTGTTAAATGCCTCAAGATTATGTGGGAAGGCATGCTGATATTTAGTTTTACTTTTCTTTAGAAACTTTTTATGACTTAGCTGTTTATGACTTAAACTTTTTATGATTTCTATATATATTTTTTCCTGGTAACAGTTCCTTGGTGTAATACATTCCATATTAAAAATATGATTATATAGGGAAAATTAATTCTCTTAGGCTCCAAAAGTATTTTTCACGGCCCTACCCCCAAACCCATGCCCTTTCTTCTCACTTGTTGTAATTACAGACTTAAGTCGTAGCAGATCCCTGCCACTGACTCTACATCAAAGCACCCAAAGCACCTGCCTCATCTTGTTCATCCCTGTGGCACTCGCTGAGGCAGACTGTATCTTCAGGCTTATAGTCTCTTCTGCCTGATTCTCTGGAAAGGAGAAACTTCACAGAGGAAAGCGCTTGCACAACTTGGAGAAAAGGAGTGTGAGGGCCTTCATGCAGAAAGAATAGGTAGTCAGTAACTTTAATCAGCTTTTATAACAATGAAAAACTTGTCATATTTAAGTCTGTCTTATTTCCCGATGCCTGGGTGTTCTGTAACTTTGTCACTGTTTTGTTGGTTTCCCCTCTGTCCAAGTAGTGTCTGCTGTCATACTTTCAGAATACCGAGGGAGTTCTTTAGAACTGACCTTGTCTGAAGCCAGTGTTTGGAGATTTACATCAACTAGAGTAGTTTACTAGCAACTTTTGTTGAAGGATGGTGTAGTGTTTAGTGTATAAAGTGGTAAATAGGAAGCCAGCTTAGGACTGAAGAGTAATAATACCAAGGCCTTTGGGGATTTCTGACTTTATTCCTTCGTCGTTTTCAATTCAGTGTCCTGTCTGGATTTGGGCTGCTTTTGTTGGGTGACTTTCTGTAGGATCCTGACTAGAAGGCATCTTATTCTTTCATGAATCAGTATCCCCATGGCTTTTGTCCATAGGGTGCTAGGACTTATTTGTTTTATGTTAATGATTTTTTCTTGATGACTTAGAGTTATTGGGTGATTAGTCTTTGTGGAACTACAACTCCTTTTGTGTAGGTGAGGGCTATTAGATTATTCATAGGAAATTTTATAAAGTTTAATTTTGTTTTGATCAGCTAGTTCTGTCTTATAGGCCCATGTGTATTTCAGTTTGTCGCCGCAGGTATTGTCTCTGAACTCAGGACAAGAGACAGCTGGTAAATTCAGTGTTAGTGTTGATTTCCGTCTCATGTCTGTGAGCTGGGACTCTGACAGAACAGATGGAAAGACTTTGGCAGCATATTATTTGGGGATTCTGGGGAGGACCTTCATTTTGATCTATCCTGCATTTTAGATGTTCTGTTGCTATCAGCACAGGCACTGTGCTTTCTTTGTCTCTTATATTTCTATGCACACAAAAAATACTTGATGTTGAAAGAAAATTAAAATGTAGATGTTGCAGAACTAAATAAGAGATACCATTAAAAAATAAAATTTAAAATCAAAGGTTTTCGCAATGCATTTCATGTATTTTGACCCATTTAAATAATTTTACATTACTTCTAAAACATCTGAAAGCACCATCAAAGTGCACTCTTAGATGTGTGTTGTGTTTTTAAAGAAGAGGGATTTGATTTTGATTCATAATATTAACTAAAAATTACTTTCTCCCCCAATAGCTACTAAATTGCCATTCAGAGAAATTTCTTTGGGAAGCCATTACTATGTACATATTTATTTCATCATTATGCAGTTGACTTGCTGTTAGTTTGTTCAGTTTATGCCTTATGTCCCCTGTCTTGAATAACACTTTATTGAAGAAGCTCTCACTGTAAAGACACCAGCTGTATGGTACCATTATCAGGCACTTACTTATTTAGTGATAAAAAGAAGAAATCAAACTGCTTTAAAAAGCTAAAGAACAATTTCAGTTCACTTTTAATTTCTCATTCTTTGAAAAGTAATTATCGGGAGCTTCATTTACTACATATTTATAAAGGCTTGCTAATATTTTAGGAAAAGAACATTTTATTTAGATGTCACTATCAGTATCATTTCTTTTTCTCTGATGTTTACTTAAATTTTCTTGATTTAAAAAGTGTTAATTTGTTCTTTAAAAGTTACCATTAAAAAGAATAATTTTTTTGATTGTGGCTACTGTCAGAGAAAAAAGGAGTGCCCAGTAGTTGAGCAGTAAAGAGCAGTTTTTATTCAGGATTATTACAAAAGGCGAAAGAGAGCTCAGGACAGAACAGGACTCAACTTTGAATACAGTATGGGCAGGTGGGAATTTATGGCTGAGCAGCAGGGTGGGGTAGTTACTAAGAGGCAGCATCAGGGGCTGGGGAATACTGGCTAACCCGACTTCACAGTGTTGTTTATTGCTGAAGATAGCCGTGTGATTAGACATTTCCTGGGATGGGTGTGACAACCATGTGGGATAGCAAGGGTGACCCCAGAGCAAGGCTGGAGGTTTTGGGTAAATTGACTTAGCAGTTTTTGCGAAAACTGAATTTTAAAAGGATGTAGTGTTGGATCTAGGAGAAGGCTCATGAGACCACCTAAAGTTTGGTCAAAGAATCTTTGTCACTAGATAGAGGGAATTCATACCTGAGAGAAGTTTGATTGTGTTTGCCGTATTTTGCCATGTAGAGTGTATACCCATGTTTTTGGCTCGTGCTTTCAGGAAAAAAAACTTTCATTTTACTTCAGATTTTTATTTGTTTATGTTTAGGTACTTGGGTTTTTTTTTTTTTTATTAGAAAGGAATTTTAGCATTTATCTTTTAATACAGTCTGGTAATAGTAATCTTATGTAACAGTTACACAACACAAACACAGATACAGGTACAAGAAGCTTTCTCCTGTTGTCCCCACGACTGGTGACACTCTCTCGGGGGAGGTCCAGAGTGTCTCCCAGCAGCTGTGTGGCCGCCATGCTCTTTAGCAAATTTAATAACTGTCAGCTTATCCCTAGCAGTGTCTGCATTTCTGTAAAAATAGCAGCTAGACTGCAGCTCCCACCTGAAGTGTATGAAGAGCAGTGTCCTGCTGTTCACACTGTGCTGTCAAATCAGGGTTTCTCTGTGGACAACGGGACATCGCTCTTCATTTCACCTTGTTGACTCATTGGCCGAAATTGCTTTTGTTCCAAGTTTGTCGTAAATTCAACAAGATCGATTATTCCAGGGTATTGTTTTGCATATGGATATCGTTATTGATTTCTAGACTTAGGCTTTTAACTCATAAGCATGAATAAAAGAATTAAAGACATTTGTATAGATAGGGAATAAGTACTACCATATATGATGTGCATCCTTATTTTTTCCCTCACAAATTTGGGCCAAAGAGTACACATTATACATGGCAAAATATGGTATTTTAAATAGTGAGGAATAAAGTTTTCACTAATGTGTTTTAAATAACAACCACACAGAAAACCTAATTCAGCTTCTTTTTTCCTTGCCGTTCCCTTTGGAAAAAATTTTCTATATAGTTGTAAGAGAGTTCTATAGTGCAGAGGCCTACATCACTGTAGAATGAAGTTGAAAATAAGGGACTTGGTTATTATTTTTTATAGGCAAGCTTGCAAACTTTGTCGCTTATGTTTTTGCTTTCAGAGAATTCACAATGGCAGAAATTGAGCACTTTGTAGATCCCAGTGAGAAAGACCATCCCAAGTTCCAGAATGTGGCAGACCTCCAGCTTTGTTTGTATTCAGCAAAAGCCCAGGTCAGCGGACAGTCTGCTCGGAAAATGCGCCTAGGAGATGCTGTCGAACAGGTAAGAGTCCGTGGATACCTTTACCTACTCAGGGTTTGCAGCAGCACTTAACAAATTTTGCATACTGGATGACAAAGGATTTTAGCAGTCATTTTTTTCTTTTATATAAATTTGTTTTAATGTAGTATTTATTACGTACTATTTATTATTGTAGCTAGAGTAAGTTACCTAAATGTTTCCATTTGTGGGCCATGGGGCTAACAGGCAAAAATATTTAGCAGAGCACTTGGAAAAAAGATTTTGGTTTGAATTGTGCCCTGCCAATCCAACTTTTATAACATTGCGTGCATTTTGATGCACAAAAAACAAGCCCTCTGGATTTTAAACTTTTCGTATTACCCATGCAGTGAGATAAGTTCTTCCATATAATGGAATTTCTCTGTTTGCCTGGGGAAGTGAGTGAAAACTTTCCAGCTGCAGTTGTTTCTCTGCAGTGAAATGAACTGCCCTGAGAGCAATGAGCTTCATGCCCCTGAAAATATTCAGATAGATAGAGTCTGGGCGATAGCTTGTCGGACAGATTGCAGAAGACCCCTGCAGTGGGTGGGAGAGGGAGCTAGATAATTTCTAGAAATAGTTCTAGTACTTACATTGTAAGATTACATATCCTGAATGGGGTTTACAGTTTTCAATGGGTAAGAATACATTAAAATCCCCTTGACGTGTCTCGTTATTTTTATTGATTGTTCTCTTCTTCTAGACATGTTCATATACTTACTTGCTTATATGCTTGTTCATTTATTTTCAGGGTGTGATTAACAACTCAGTATTAGGCTACTTCATTGGCCGCATCTACCTCTACCTCATAAAGGTTGGAGTATCTCCAGAAAAACTCCGCTTCCGACAGCACATGGAGAATGAGATGGCTCATTATGCCTGTGACTGTTGGGATGCTGAATCCAAAACATCCTATGTGAGTAGAAGAAAACAGTTTTTGCTGTGTGGTTTGTACACTGATAACTTAGAAGCATAGATATCAAAATTGCATGTTATGAGCTTTATGGCAAGAGGGAAACAGAGAGAAGGAAAGGTGGATAGTGGATATTGGTAGTAACCATGAGTGCAGACAATTTGGGTGACCTCTGCCCTGGCAAGGACCCCGACAGATGTTGGAAGTGGAGGTCAGGTTGAGTCCAGATGTCAGAAGTACTCTTAGTTTGAGCACTGTGAGTTATTTAGTAATTTTCAGGAATAAACTAGTAGCTCTGATTTCTTGTTTATAAATTACCTTCCTCAAATTCTGTATATTTAATAATAATTTAAAGAAGATATTCAGGTTATTTATCCACTCTGCCTTCCCACACCTACCCCCAAACATGAACAGTAGTGAAACTTCCGATTGAAAGGCAGGAGTGTAGAGGAGATGCTTTCTGCATTGGTGGCAGTGGGAACAAAGTGGATCTTAAACAAGGTTCTGAGAGCTTTCTGATGGTTCCCCTACTGGGTGCTAGAGAGGCTCCTCACCCATAGCCTTTAGCCCAGGGTCCCATGTACATTTTATTTCATTATTTACTTTTTAAAGTGACTATTTTTTTAAGTTAAAAATAAAAATTAGTTTAAAAAAGACTCCTTTTTGTAAAACAAAAGAGAAATCTAATTGGACGGGCTATTACAGAGAAAGTGAAATTTCTAGTTAAAGAGTTTCATGTCTTTTTTTAGATCAGGAATGGGCAAACATTTTCTGTAAAGGGCCATATAGTAAATATTCTAGACTTCGTGGGTTGCCTCTCTCTTTTTTCCTTCTCTCAAACAAATCTTTAAAAATGCAAAAATCATTTTTTGCCCACAGGGACTTTGGTTTGTCATCCTCTGTTCTTGATTTTATATGCATTACCTACATCACACTTGCATACATGTACAATAATAGACATAGCTCGGTAGTGGCTACCATTGATGTTGTTTTAAATATACTTTCCTTTGTGGAATTGAGAAAGAATTACTGTAATCTGTTAAGTTTTTCTTATCACTTTGTTTTCTCATAAGCTAGCTTGGTATGTGGCAAAATGGTAGCACTAAAATTAATTTTGGATTTTAGGTGATAATTAACTTCTTTACCTTTTTGGTTTTCTGGAGGTATTTTTGTGTTCTTTTTTTACTGTTTTGTGTGAGGAGATTTTTTTTTTTTCTCTTTGTTTTGCACCAGTCCCCTTTTTTAGTTTGCTGACACTTACTTCAAGTTAAATGAGACCCAGTTTCTTGCTATCTTATGATTCTGAATATGACTTGAATTACAGTTCAGTTGTTTAATTTTTGTTCATTCAGCATTAATAGTTGTTTAGTGCTGGATATCATTATAAATGCTTCATATGTATTTTATGTAATCCTCACAACAATCTTACTCACACAATCTTATTCCTATTCCTTTAGCAACTGAAGCGCCAAAAAGTTTGTTTGCTCAGATCTCTCAGCTAGTGAGTTAATGGAGCTGGGATATCCAAACCCTGGCTGGTGACCACAGGCCCATGCTCTTAGCTGTTGTGCTGTATTGCTTTAATAAACCCTGCTATGTTACTGCTCATCTTATCTGAGTACCACTTTGATTGGGGCTGTCATGGATTGAGGGTCGGAAAATAATGGACCTAGCTTGAGATTGACTGTGTTTTGCATAAGGTCATTGGAAGACAGGACTAAACAAGAACAGTTAATAGGGAGTTTCAGAGAGAGGAGACCTCCTTTGAAGACTTTAATATTTCTTTTTGTATGCTGCATATTTTTTTCATAAAAAGAAGCTTCTGTTGCAGTCAGAGCTCCATCATTTTCTCCTCCATGTGGAGAGGAAACCACTTTCTCCGAGTTATTTCCCATTCTCAGCCATGTTTTTATAATTTTAACATTTAGTACACAAATAAATGTTAGTTGACATCCATGGTAAGTGATAATGGCCAACTTAGGTATTTAAGAAAATAACTGCACTGGTAACATCTTTAGTGAATGTCAGATGATGAAGTTATGTGTTTTTAGACTTTATTCTATTCTTTAATCTTTTGTTGTTGTTATGTGTTGGGATTTCTGAGCTTATGTGAGGTTTATATTTGCCTCTTTATTCCAGATGCCCCATGTGGCAACATGTGTGTGGAGAGCTTAGAAGTTGTAATGGCTGAATTTTTCCAAACACTTTGGATCAAAGGCAAAAAAAAAAAAAAAAAAAAAAAAAAATTTATTAGGACTAACTGGAATATCTACTAAAATAAAAGTCTTTTGCCTCCTTTGTTTAGATAAGATCTTTGAAAACAGTTTAGATTTTGCTTTTGAAAAGTGTCTTAGGTGTTAAAAGGAAGTGGGATCCAGCACAAATATGTTAACACTCTTTTTTTGTTTCGTTCTGTGACCTAAACGATACCTGCTGTTTATTGAGTTTTCTTGAGTTGGGTGGGGAACTGAAATGAGCACAAATACCCATGTTCATAGCCTGCGTAGAGTCAAGTCTAGTCAGGTTGAGTCAGGTCACCTAATGCTGATTGTGAGAGTAGTTGGCCAGAGAAAGTTGTGTTTTCTGCCAAATTCATTATGAATCTGGTCACGGATTTTAAATCTACCAGTTTGTCTAGATCATATTTTATTTCAGCAGTTAAGTCTTAGAAAATATTAGCACACTCACATTATGGTAAAATAATTCTGTCCATAAAGCAAGAAGGCTACTTCATATACATGTGCGAATTATGTTTTATAGGCTTGTTAGCTGCCTGATGTATATAACTATTTCCTTTTCAAGCATTTATAAAATTTGAGTAGAAGTTCTACAATTAAATTATCCTTAAGCCTGTGAAAGGGTTATAGTCTGCATGCGTTTATGAATGAACCCAATGTAAATAACAGATACTTCAATCTTTTGTCATCATAGGGCTGGATTGAGATTGTTGGATGTGCTGATCGTTCCTGTTACGACCTCTCTTGTCATGCACGAGCCACCAAAGTCCCACTTGTAGCTGAGAAACCTCTGAAAGAGCCCATATCCTTTCTGATCACTTCAAAAACTCAAGACTAAAGCGTAAATGTCTTAGAAATGGTTAAGTCCATGTCTATACCTTGTTCTCTGGTTAAAGCGAGATGTTGTGAGTATTGTGGTAACACTTGCTTAAACCTGTCCTTTTGCCCAGCTCATCACACCTCTCCTGTTCTCTTCACTTGTAACTGGACATGTGTCCACTCCATGTTTGGTCTTTTACAAAAGCATATTCAGAAAAATCCTGAGTGTCTTTTAAGACCACTGTTTCTCAGCCACTTCTGAAATGCATTTCTCCATACTTGTACCTACTTGCTTGCTCTTTAAATAAGGGGTACCTGGTGAATACTTTATTAAACAATGAGTGCCATTTTATGATAGACGAAATAATAATTTAACTCACTTGATCTGTAAATCAGCAAAATAGAAATTCCCTTTACTAGGCAGTGAGGTTGTGAGCTGATCATAATTGAAAGCCAATGACAGGAAATTGATCCTGCTACTTAGAAATGCAGTAATTGTTATCAAAAGTTACTATACTATGAATTGGATCATATTGATGACATATAGATAATATCTTTTTATTTTGCTGTAACTTTCAAAAAGTCTCTGTTGGCAGTATTTGCTTACTTTGTGTGAGGATGGTCTGAGTGATTTTGTGGATGGTTGTAGAAGCTGCACTTGAATATAGACAGGTATAGACAGGTATAGACAGGCTCTGAGCACCAGTAGCAAAAGGGTCGTGGTTTTAAACCAATAAGATCGTGTCTCGAACTTGGAGGCAGGTCTGTACGTTTGTGTTCCTTGACTGCTTCATACAAAACGGTTAACATCGTTCAGTTTGAACCCAATAAGGGAGCAGTTGGTAAGGCATATAAGAAGGATGCAAAGCTGCTGATGGAGTACCTTGCCAATTGTGATGAGTGTTACATTACAGAAATGGAGACTCTACTGAATGAAAAAGGGTAAGAGTCAGATGGGCACTTTTAGATGGATTTCTGTCGGCTATGTCCTTTGCCAGGTTCTGAAAGTTAGGGTTACTTTAGTTTCATTAGAAATTTTTTCCAAGTAAGTACAGTATCTTGGCTACTTTTTTGATTTAATGTTTTAAAAGGAAAGGTGCAGGCAGAAATCTATTTGTATATGTATGTAAAAAGAACCAAGTGGAATATCTAGAGGCAGTATCTCAAATGAAAATTTCACAAAACTGTCCTTCGGGATAATATGAGGCTATCTGATGATATGTGTGTAAGTGGGAGTCCTAGAGGAAGAGTGTATACTGAAAATAGAGTAACAATACATACAGTACCTGAAAGTCTTCCAAATTTCATGCAAAATATAAACCCACTAATTAAAGAAATTCAACTGAAGTAGAATAAACACGAAGAAAAACACATGAAGGCACATCAGAGTTAAATTGCTGAAAACCTTTAAAATAGCTGGGGGTGGGGGGAAGAAGGGCCAGATCTAGATCATAAAAAGTTGCAGAGAATAGAATCATCAGAGTTCATGTCAAAAACTTTTCAAGCCACAGACAAATACAGGAAAATCTTTTAAAGTGTTCACAGACAAAAATCCTATACCCAGCAGAGATAGCTTTCAGATATGAAGAGGAAATGCTTTCAAAATTCTCAGAATTGTTAGTAGACCTCCACTTTGAGACATGTTAAAGGAGTTCTTCAAACCGCACTGTAGAGATACAGTCTGCCCCCAAGTGAAAAATACGGGGATGAATATAAATACTATTTTCTCTAAAAGGTAACTCACTATTTAAACAATAACAATGTGTTGTTTAATTTCATATAGAAGTCAAGTGTATGGCATTGTAGCCCAAAGGATGGCTGGAAAGAACTGGAAATATACCATGTTAATAAAGTGTGTGCCTTATATGTGAAGTGGCATAATGTTATTTGAAGGTAGGCGCTAGTAAGTTATAAAAAGGTGAATGTACTCAACTCTAGAACTGTTACCTGGAAAAAAAACAGATTTAACTAATAAACCAGTAATGGAGATATAATAATAGAGTAAATATATGCCAGAAGAAGACAGAAAAAGAGGAAAAAGTACAAAGAACCGATAGAATCAATAGAAAATAACTTGTCAAGTGGTAGGTTTAAACTCAGCAATATTGATAAGGAGATTAAACCTATCACTAAATCTAAAAACTCAGTAGCCATTGATTTCGAACATATAATTCAAGACCCTGTTAAGTGCTACTTACAGGAAACACCCTATAGTTGTAATACACAAATAATTTAAAAAATCAAAAAATATTTCACATTTCTCATACAAACATTAATCAGAAAGTTATAATAACTACATTATAATGACTACATTAATAACAGACAAAGTAAACTTTAGAACGAGAAATTACCAAGGACAGGACAGAGCTGCTTTTCTTTTTTTTTAAGAGTTGCATTTCATAATAATAAAGGATTCAATGCATCAAGGCATTTCACTTCAAACTGCATATACAACTAAAACAGAACCTCATAATCCATAAAGTGAACTCAACAGAGGTATAAAAAAATAGACAAATCTGTAATTACAGGTAGAGGTTTGTACACCCTTCTCTTAGTAACTGGTGAGCAAGTAGAACAACAAAAAATCGGGGCACTGTTAATCAACTTTATTTGCCATTTACAGTTTTTAAGTACATTTGAAACGTCTTTCATGCTGTTTTTGGTACAGCCCTTTAGCTAACAATGAGTTTTGCATTTTTAATGGATAGTTTAAAAAAACAAAATAAGAGAGATTGGAAAGCGTGAACGATTTCAGATCCGGCGCTTTACAGAAAGTTGGCCCACCTGTCTACAGACATTAGGCTACCTGTGAGAAGTCTTATGCAAAAGATTCTATAATATTATATGTGAAGCTGTAGGAAAGACCAATCTAATTTATAATGATATAAAGCAGATCAGTCATTGGGAGTGGAGGGGGTTGATGAAGAAGGGACACGAGAACCTTTGGAGTTGATGGTTGTCACTTGTGTAGAAATACATTTGTCAAAGGAGCAATCATACAATGAGTTCTTGTAAATTGAAGATACAATTAGAACAAGTGTAAAACATTTCTAGTCTAGAATTAATACCTAGCTGTGTTAGAACAATATTAAATCCCATTAAAAATAGGAGTAGTTAGATCTCACTCATTAGATACCATCATTCATTTATTCTTATGTAATAGCTATCTCCTTTCCTTGCTAATCTCAGCTTTTGCGTACCCTACACTGAGACTGCGTTCATAGAAAATATAGGATGCTGCTTACGTAGTGAATTTTTTTTTTCTAAAGGAAAGATATGGGCAGGAATGAAGGTGAGCAGAGACAGGCAGGAAGAGAGAGTAGGGAGAAGCACTTGATTTTATTTAGTTGTTCATCTTGGTTTTCACCCCGACCTGGTTCTTGTATCTGATGCTTGGGATATGTGGCCTGCACTCTCAGCCAGAATCAGCCGACTGAACCATTACTCCACCAGGGTATGCCTGTAATGACATCCTTAATACATGTGCACATAAACTTCAGACAGAATAGAGAGAATAGGAACCAGTGGAAAGCAAGTGATATGTGAGATGATCACTGCTAGAAACTAGCAAAATGCAGTGGATTGTGCCATCTGTACAGCTTAAAAAACAACCACATGAGGGCTCTCTGCCAAGCACTGAGCAGAACTATAATGAAAATATAAGCTGAAATATAAGTGTTATATGAAGTGCTTTATAAAGGTGAATTCTTATTCCCTGAAGTGGCATGAGCATATCTCGGGACATGAACCTATTGCAGCAGTGACTTTTTGGGGGGAGAGTGTTTGAAATTGACATGTAAAATGAAATCATTAAGCTTCTTTTGAACTGAATTTCATCAACATACTTGTCAAAGTTCATTTTTGAAATAGTGTGGGAGTTTTACAGTTTCTGTAAGATGAGCAGCTAATTGTTTTTACATTTGATGGGACAGCAATGAGAACATTGAACTTTTTGCCAGCAGACCTATTTCTGACAGATTTATTGTAAATTAATTTAAAACTGAATTTTTAAAAAATGGGTTTAGTTTTACCTTGATCTCAAAGCCAAAGTAATAAATCATTTAGTTAGTTGTGGGATTTTATAAAAGGGGGCACATTTTGGAGTGCCTTCCGAATACTGTTTGCTACTATTGTTAGAGTAATAGTTAATTTGGTCATCCTAATAAAATAATTTAAATTTTACTTCAGCTGTTATAGCTGGAGAGATGACCAAGTAATAATAGATTAAAAGTGAAGAAAAAATTTAGCAATCTAAAATTCTTCTAAATTAAGGCATAGGGATACATGTTTTAACTAATATTAATATTCTGTTTCTTTGCAGGGAATTCACTATTGAAACTGAAGGAAAAACATTTCAGCTAACAAAAGATATGGTCAATGTGAAGAGATTTCAGAAAACACTACATGGTAACTGTGAAAATAAGAAACAAAGAACTATCATTACTTCTTAATGTTGTTGTTACTTTGGTAACATAGCCATTTTACAAATATTTTAAGGAGATAAAATAAATCCTTAGTGCCACAACCCTAAATTTGAATATGTTTAATTAGACATTCAGGGTTTTTTTAAAGCATGGTTGTACTCAACCTACAAAATAATTCACAATGGCTCCTTTATGGTTCCTGGGGTCCAAGGTACATGTGAAGTATGTTTCTCTGATTAAAAAACATCGTGGTTTTTTGTTTGTTTGTTTTTTAGAGAGAGAGGTGGAAGAAGCATTTTATTTCATTTAGCTGTTCACACTGGTTCTTCCTCCCAGGCCCAGGACTCAAAACACAGGGGTATATGGCCTTGTTGTTCTTCAGAGGTGATTGATCCAACCGCTACTCCACCAGGACCTGCCCTTTTTTTTTTCCATTTCTTAAGCAAAGGAGGGAATTAACTTCCCTGTCTTTGTGGGCAAATTAACTTGTTAAAAAGTCATTTAGATAGTGACCTTTCATGCTTTTTTTAACAGTCAGAAAGATGATTATTCTGTGCAGCATGAACTCTATGAACTAGAAAGAGCACTTTGGATACAAAGGATGCTTTTTGTTGTGACTAATTGAAGCTCCTGGAAATAGCAGAGAGCAGTTGAGACGCTCTTGCTGGTGGAGAGAGCAGACCCACATTCCCCTGTTTTCCATCTGCCTTGCTATCGCAGGCTTTGGTGAGCCGTGGAAGCAGTCTGAGCAGTGATAGGAATTAGCAGGATCCTTCATATTTTGGGACTTTTTGGGCACCATCCTGGCAGCTGGCTCAGAGCTGTAATTCATTGCTCGGATGCCATGGAAGGGTGGGCAGACCTTGCCTTCTCCTCTTTCTAAAATACTGTTCGTACTTTTGGTCACCAATCAGAAAGCACCCTCTTCCACAAATGGGAGTTTTTGGTTCTGGTTATCTCATTTCTCTTGAAACATAAAATCTCCCAAGGTTAGATACCACATCCTCACCCGTGGGAAGCTTGATCCTGTACAAAATCTCCAAGGGTCTTCTGAACCCAGAACCTTGGAAATCGAGTGACAGTAACTTGACTTTCTTTTCAGAGCATTCTCCTTAAGATGGCAAGATAAAAAGTTAAGCACACAAACCACTTGTTGCATGTAGGGATTGCTGTGAATTTTGCCTGCTATGTTGGTAGATTTTTAATCTAGCAGAGTCTTATAAAAACTTTAGCGTTGTCATGTTTCTGTAGAATCTTCGTGCTTTCTAGAAGGCATGTCCTGATGCTCTTCTTGGTCATAGGCGCTCACTGGAGAAGGCTGCCCTGAGTTCTGCTTCCTTGTCTGTTTCTGTGCTATAGAAACACAAATTTGATGAATATTCTTTCCACTCCAACTTACTCTAATAAAAGGCTAGACCCTACCGGTAAATAGTTTTAAGAAAGTTCTGATTTCTTATCCTGATAAATAGGATGGCTCAGAATTCATCTAGAGTGGTTTTTTAGTTTGTTTGTTTGTTTTTAGTATTAATAAGAATTATTTAGAGAGGGCCTGGAATGCATCGTGTGGAGTTTGAGAGAACGTTACTAAATTCCTTTCTCTTTCGCAGTGGAAGAAGTTGTTCCGAATGTAATTGAACCCTCCTTTGGCCTGGGCAGGATCATGTATACAGTGCTGGAACATACATTCCGTGTGCGAGAGGGAGATGAACAGAGAACTGTAAGTTACCCTGCACAGTGCGCTGCTC
>RJWH01003579.1:126135-146167 GCA_004363575.1 Solenodon paradoxus
TCTCTTTCCTGAGAGAAAACATTTGGGGGGGGGGGGGGTTTGTCTGTTTTACATTAATAGAAGGAATGAAAGTTTCTGGATACACTCATTTTTTCAGGAAATTGAGAGGAGTTGATTCTTAGAATTTGGCTAACCAAAGAACTCTACCTATGCCCCAGTAAATCATTAAAGGAAACCATCTCAAATGATATAAAATAGTCTGAGATATGGATGTAAATTCCTAGGTCCTATTCCAGAGAGACTGATCATTAGGTCTGAGATCCAGGGACCTGATTTTTCCTAAGAACTCCAAGTGGTTCTCGTGTGGGAGATTCATAGATCATAAATGTGATACAGCTTTTCCTGGAGCTGTGCGTCACTGATGATAGATGCTAGTAAGACATCCTCATCGACTGCCACAGTTTTCTTCAGTCTCGGATGCTTCTGAATCACTGCTCCATGCCTTGTAATTTATCTTCTCATTCTCTTTCCCCCCTTGCCTCTACCTGCAGATATTATACTCCTTTTAATTTCTAGGTGTACATTTCCAGGAAAATCAACCCAGAAGAATGACTAGAAAAGAGAGGTTGTATATGTCAAATCAGTTAAAAGGAAAGTCTCATCTCATGACCATTCTAAAGCTAAGTGTGTAGTGCTAGACATCAACTCTGTAGTAGTTCTTTCTAGGACATTTAACTGTGAAGAATGAAATCTTAGTGTCAGTATTATTAAAATCTGACATATCTGCAGCCGATTAAGCCGACCGTGCTCTTTACCCGGTGGGGCCCGGTGTGCAGTGACTGCAAACAGCAGCCTCCTTAGTAGTGTACGCAGCCTGTTGCTTGTATGGGCTGCCCTAAGGGACTTTGGAGACAGCCCTTTCTGAAGGACATTCACGTCTGACCTCCTGCTGCCCCCAGTCTAGGACTGAGACAGGTATTCAGGGTACCCTTGGAAGGCCCGAGGACACAGTGGCCAGTGTCCACATTGCTCCAGTCATTCTGTCCCTCTGCACCAAACTGCAGAACAAAGAGCATGTAATTGAGGCCCCATACAGGACCAAGTTCAAATTTCCTGGTCGCCAGAATGTCCACATCTCCAGAAAGTAGGGCTTCAGCAAGTTTAATGCGAATGAATTTGCAGACTTGATGGCTGAAAAGTGGCTCATCCAGATAACTGTCAAATACATCCTTAATCCAGGTCACCTGGACAAATGGCAGGCCCTGTACTTGTGAGAGCCTCCGAGCTGCCTCCCCCTTCTCCATAATTATGCTCAGAAATAAATCCTACTTCTTAAAAAAAAAAAAAATGGCTAACATTATTTTAGTAATATATAGCTAATAGAGTTACTGTTTTACCTAAAGTTGCACCTCACTAAGGAATGGTTCTTGAGGAATGATGACATATATAATTGAATTTGTTCCTTCTAGATGTCCATTAAACTTTAAGCAATTCCTGCTTACTTTTCTAATAAGAAAACTTTTTAAGTAATTCTGCTACCTTTTAAAAAAAATCTAACAATACTGATAGAAATAGAATTTTAATAGAAATGTTGTAAGGACTAAATAAGTGACAGAGTTTTGTGAATTACATATAGAACTTTGATTAGCCTATGGAGAACCAAAAATGTTTCTAAGTTATTAGCACATATTCCCTTAATTTGTTTCCCTGTAAATTTGATATAAAAACATTGCTGTTCTCTCTCACATGAAATAGATTATTACAGGATAGAAATGGGGAGTGGACTTCTTGAATATTCTACCACTCGGGCAACCATTTTGGAGTCTACTTACAGTGGGATATGCACCCTGGCTTGACACTTCAGTTTAATTAGGCTCGGAGTGATTAAATTAAAACTGTGTCAGCCACTGTTTTTATGAAACCTGTTCATTCTGAGGTCCATATTTTTGCCTCTAGTGAACCTTTTCATGTGATGAAGTGTTACTTGAAAACTTCCTTCAGCTCTCATTTCCAACCCAGATGGTAGACCAGTTACCTCCCACAGCATATCTTTGAGTTCTTTTATTTCTGAGTAACTCTGAAGCAGGAGCATAGATACCTAAAATATCTTTTTTTTTTTGTTTTGTACTATATTGGACATACATATGGTGAGCTAATTGAAGTTTTCTGTTTTACTTGGGCTTTAAGACTCAGATTATTCTATGATGAATCTCTGCAAGGAAGAGTGAGATTTTATTTTTTGGGCATTAATGCATATTATTTGATGATTTGGAGGAAGTTCTTTAGGAATCTCCACAGAAAGGCTTTTATGTGATAACAAAAATTGCTGTTTTATTTGATAGTTTTCTGAAGGCTTTTGCATCATTTTTACACAGATCCATGAAGGAGAGCAGATGGTAGAGCCTGATTTTTTAATGAGAGAAGCTAAGGCCCATACAGAGTAGACCTGTATTGAGTTGAGTGAAGCCCAGTTGTCTTGAGTCTGCTGCTGGTTATTGTTTTTTCCTCTTCTCGCACTGCTTTTCATATCATATTTTCTGGTATTTCGGTAGTGAAGTTTGGACACTAACATTTAGATCTTCATAAACTGACATATTTGGATTTCTCTCTCTTTAAACCACTTAGTTCTTCAGTTTCCCTGCTGTAGTAGCTCCGTTCAAATGCTCCGTCCTGCCACTGAGCCAGAACCAGGAGTTCGCGCCATTTGTCAAGGACTTATGTAAGCAAATCCAATTGGGCAATTTCCATGGGAACATTATTGCATAGACTGGATTTTAGAAAATCCTTATTTTTTTACAGTAAAAATAGATACTGAATAAAGAATAAATCTAAGTGATTTTAGCATCTGCTCTTATTTCTGTAAGTGTTTGTTCAAGAATGTTTTCCCTGCCATTTGCATGAGTCAGGGTAGGACTCGAGAGCAGATCAAAACATCCTTGCTTCTCCTGTTGACCTTGGTACTTACTTCAACAGGGGAACCCTTAGGGGGTCCAACCTTAGTAGATGTATAGCTACTGGACCAATAGCACTGAGAGGGACCTCAGGGGTCATCTCGCGAGACCCACTTTTTCACTTGGGACACAGGAACAGTTCTTCGAACTGCTTAGGGTCATGCAAGTAGAGGTCAGAACCAGCCTCCTGACATTTTCATGTGAGACTTGTTCCCCTGCACTGTAGCAGATGTAGGTGTGAGTGTGGGGTTGGCTCCAGCAAAGGACTTTGGAGATTTTTCTTTCTCTTGCAACTGTAACTTATTGCTCTCTTGTTTTTGTCCCTTTTTTTAAACTTCCTGAGCTTGTAAGGCAACATTTAGATGACACTGGAACTCTCCAGTATTTTATTTTTAATCTTTTTCATTTTTTGGGATAGCGGAAGCCCTGACCAGGAATGGCGTCTCTCACAAAGTAGATGACTCCTCCGGGTCAATTGGTAGACGCTATGCCAGAACGGATGAGGTTGGCGTGGCGTTTGGCATCACCATTGACTTTGATACAGTGAACAAGACCCCTCACACGGCTACTCTACGGGACCGAGACTCCATGCGGCAGATTAGAGCAGAGGTGACTCTCCTTCTCTTTGGCGTTTTTAGTTTTAGGAATTTGTGCTGGTTCCTACTGATTTGAGCTGACATGATGTTTTTATACTCCCCCCTGCTTTTTTTTCTTTTTAATTTTAATCATAGACTGGTATCAGACAGCATAGCTTTCCAAATCCCCTTGGTTTAATTATGAAAATATCCATTAACAGGTCTCTAATATATTTTATAGCCATTTGGATCACTCTGGGCTCATTCTCTGGCACTTTCATAAGTTATTAGTTTGAGCAAAAGAATTATGATCCCAGGTGGTGGTTGCCATAGTTTCCATCGGCAGGTTTTGGGGGGCTCACACCTGTGCCTGAGCATGTGTAAACTTTTCCATGTTGACTGCCAAAGCGAAATAAGTTTCAAGAATATTACTTAATGGAAAGGGAATATTGGCGATGGGAAAAGTATAAAAAGGAAAGGAGGGTTGGTAAAGGAAAAAGAAAGAGTGGCTGTTTCCTTGATAACCCTCTCTTTTATAACTTTGAGCTGCTTTTTATGTAGAGTGCCTAGGCAGAGAATAATTAGGAAAATAAGTAGAAGACTGCTTTTATTCCCCAAAGGAGTTTATAGACTAATATAGAATTCATGGATTTCTGATTTGTTTTCTACAAAATTAGATTTGGCCATTCTGTACCTACATTCTCATCTAGTAGTTCTCAGAGCCATCACCTGAGAACTTAAGACAAGTGAAATCTCTACCTTAGAACTACTGAGTCAGAAACTGCAGCGGGGTAGGAGGCTGGAGAGGGAGAGACAGTGGGTGATGCATACTCCAGTCTGAGAATCACTGTCGAGTTTAGTTATGGCTGAGGAACAGCTGGCCCTCTAGTGGGGGATTTCCCTTGCTTCCTTTCACTTGCCTGCCCTCTTTCTCACTGTTAAATTGAACACACATAAAGTAACTTCAGGTGACTCAGAGATTTAGAATAATTAAGGAAGATTTCGTGGGAGAACTGAGTTATCCTGGGGGGACTGGCAGCATTTGTGACTAGAAGAAGAGCTTGAACCCACACTGGGAGGAAGGTGAGTGTAAGTGACGAGGCTTCAGTGGGAGTGACAGAAATATTCAGTGGGACCACTTTGTAGAAGGTGCTTGTCTTTTCTTAGACACTGATTTGGTGCTCTCTAGGGTTTCCTGAGTTCAGGGTAAACCTTTTAGACAGTCTTATCCATTTGGTTGACTCTTGAACTTCTCTTTCCCCAGGTCTCTGACCTGCCCAGTGTAGTCCGCGACCTGGCCAATGGCAGCATCACGTGGGCTGACGTGGAGGCCAGATATCCTCTCTTTGAAGGGCAAGAGACTGGTAAAAAAGAGACAACTGAGGAATGAAGACAATTTCGGTGACTTGTGACCACTTGCTCAAATGAAAAAAATAACTCTTAATCATGTCCATTTTACAAACAAACAGCACTGCGGTTGCTCCCAGGGACTGCCTTTTATTCTCAGTGGCTGCCTGATCTCACCTGCACAATTAAAGTTGAAGGAATTCAGAACAAACTGGTAGTTCATTTTCTTGTGTTTTCACTGGTTGTTCCAACTTTGGGTGGTCACTCTCGTGCCTTAATGTTACACACACTATATAGCTTTATCAGGTTATACTTTACATACCGTACAACTCACGCATTGCAAGTGTGCAATCCACTGACGTTTAGTTTACGTGCAGTGATGTCAGCCACCACTTTCCTCCAGTTCTAGAGTCTTTCCATCATTCCAGAAAGAAACTGCATGTGCATTTAGCATCATTCCAACCCCAGCCCCAAGCAACCACTTATCTCATTTATGTCTCTGTAGATTTATCTTTCCTAGTCTTTCTCTTTTTCTGAGAAATGGATGCATTGTGTTAAAGAGACAGCAGTTTTTAAGCAGGTGGAATGACTTCTGGGAAAAGCTGAAGGTGGGGTGGCATGGCGTGGCGTGGCAGGAGTGGTGGGGAAGAAGGTGGCGCCCTGGCCTGGAGCTTAGGGCCTCTCACCCTATTGTTCAGCTGACAGAACTTTTCTCACAGTCTCTAGAAGGGGGTGCATGGACAGAGCCCTCAGACAGCCCTGGAACTCGCTAAATTCCAGCTAGAAAAGCCTATCTTTGTCTGACTTAACAGTTTCAACTATCACACTGTCGATTCGATCCTAGAAGGAATTTTTAGCTCAGCTTCTGGGGGACTTTTATATTTTATATTTATATTTATATTATATTTTTATATAGACACTCAGGGCACATGAACAAATTCAAGAATGTGGATGTTTGAGCAGCTCTTTCTTTTGTGGAGTGAAGCTCTCCGGTGTTCCTGCTTCCTCTCAGAAAGATAGGGGAGAGGGAGTTCTTTTTGGGTAGTCGAAGCAATGACACCACACCCCCACACCCCCACCCCGGACTCTCTCCTTTGATCTCCTCTCAGATGCTGCTTCCCAGAGTGCTCTACAGAGTAGGTATTCACTGCATAGACTTTGGATGATGCATCTTGAGTTTTGAATAAACCTCTTGGGGAGAAAGCCTTTTATTGTAGCCAATTTCTCTTCTGCCTGGTGCTTTTTAAAGCATTTGTTATTAAATTAGAAGGAATTGGATTATAAGGAAACTCATTTTCTAGGAATTCCTTTCACTTCAGATTTCTTATAATATAGCTCTTGGCGCATATTCTAGAATTCTCACATGGGGGTGGGGTGTGCTCACCTTCACTTCTTCACTTCTATTCTTCCTTTGCTACCTTCATCAACAAATGGCCACTACCACTTCAGACATTTCTGTGAACTCATTAATGGAAAAAGACATTAAATGTGCAGTGGGATTCACAGACTTTGGATCCTAAAGGGATTCAAACCAAAGCTCTCCACTTTTCATCATGATTTAGATGCTGGATATTAGCTCTGCAAGTCCTCCCTCTCGGTCTTTCCTCCAGGTACAGTGCATGGTTTCTCCTGAGGGGACACTCACCGTCTCTAACGTGATTCCCTGAGTGAGGGACACCAGCCGGTAGCAGTATTCTCTAGTTGTTTTTGCCACATATGCTCAACTCTGAGCACCAGCCAGCAGGAGCTGTTTTCTAAACAAAGAGCTTCCTTACACGCCAGAGTTGTGCGTGTGCGTACATGTACACACACACACACTACTTTTTTTTCAAGTCCAGCGTGTGGTTAAAGCAGGATAGTTTGGGTTTGGTGCTCTGGGAGGCCTTTTTTAATTTCTAGGTATGTTTTGTACCAAATGATGGGCCCGCTAATGTAGAGCTAGATAAATTGCACTGTCAGAAAGTCACTCCTGTTCATCAGTTTCCCTAAAAATCGCGGTAAGGAAGGATCCGATTCTAACTGGACTCTGGGATTTTTGTGAGAACACTGGTAGTTTCTGAAACAGAATTCAGGGCACTCGATCAGATACAGAAAAAGAGTTCTATCCAGAAAGAGGATCTGTGTCTACCTTCTGCAGGGGTCCAGAATTTCTAGACACTTACTACCTCATAACAGTAAAATGCCGAATGTAGATGGGTTTTCCAGAAAAGGAATTCATTGTCAAGTCATGTAAATACAGAAAGCGCTTACTCGCTGCTGCTGATGGTTCTGGAGGTACCAGATGTCCAAAGTTCTTCTTTGCCTTCGAAACGGTACGGTAGTTGCTGTCTTAGCCAGTAGACTCTCTTCAGGAGAGAACTGGATGCCTGGGAAATAAATACAAATTATCTCTGGTTAAAGCTGCATTTGAATTAACCTGTTGCCAGGGAAAACTATCTGTCTCTTGGAGGGGTAAGGTGGGGATAGATGCAGGGGCTTTGCTAGCATTGTTCACATTGCAGAGCCTTGTGTCAGCATCTTTGCTGATACTCTGTTTAAGGCAGGTTTTATTTTGGCATTTGGACCAAATTGCACCAAAGTGCAATGTTGTTGGAGATTCGGTAAATGAATGAATAACTTCATGGCACCTCAAAAATTCTGTTGAATACTCTTGGTTATTGGGCTGTCTCTAAGCAGTTGTTACGATCACGTAATTAGAATTAATGTCTTCTCCAGAAATTTGGATAGTTTGGGAGCTTGGCCAGGATTTGCTTGAGGGAAACCTGTGGCCCCACCCTCCCACCCAGGAGCATATTTTGTGTTGGTGACACATTTCCTTGCATGTTAAAGGACACATATCTTTTTAAAGCTGTTGCAGCAGTAAAAGATGCTGGGGCATTGGTTTTCAGCTCTGACTGCACATTAGATTCACTTGCTTTAAACAATATCAGCCTTAAACCAATTTAACAAATTTTTCTAGAGTGGACCTGGACATTAATAGTTTTTGAAAGCACCCTGGAACCACTGCTATAACCTAATTCAGCTTAAGCCCTAAAGAGTCTGTGCCCCCAGAATGGGGAAGGGTCTACTGAGCAGTTTCTTTGGATGATAGGTGTCAAATTGTCAACACTGATGTTTGCAGAGAAGATGAATTTATCAGGCATTGTTTCTGTGAGACCCCACTGAGATGACTGTCACTGCGCTCTCACAAACCCCAGGGATCTCTGCAGTTGTGTCCTGCTTCCCTTGTATAGTGTTGGAAAATGAACTCCTTTCCTCTGCCGCTAAGTACAGCCTGCTCTTTCCCCAGAGACCTTGCGTTCACAAGGAGAAAGGCGCATTTGCAGGGTGCTAGCCTGTGTTCTAGGGCTGAGCCCCATCAGCTCTTTCATACCACTTTCCCTTCTTTTCCTCAGTGCTACGTGACTGCCATCTCCTGTCGGCATCATGGCCATCCTCAGACCCCTCGTGAAGCCCAAGACTTAAAAAGAAAAAAAAAAAAAAGACAGAGCAGACCAATATGTCAAAATGAAGTATAACTAATGGAAACCAGAGACATTAAACACTGCGCAGAAGATTCCAGGGCCAGATCCTGATGCCCAGCAATGGTTATGGGAGTGAAAAAGGAAAGAAGTCACACGCTGTCCAGTGACTTCCAGAAGTTCCTGGTCCAGTGTCGGGGTGTCGGAGCTGGAGGTGCGGCTGCTGTGCAGCAAATCATACTGTGCTGAGATCACTCCTGATGTCTCCAAAGCCACAAAGCCATTGTGGGACGAGCAGCCCAGCTGCCAACAGAGCCACCAATCCCAGTGCCAGGCCGTGCAGCGAAGAAAATGAATAAACTAGTGCACATTGTATTGTGTTAATCAGACCATAACCTGCCCCCCAAATAAGTTCTTGCATGCTAGCTATTCATCCTTAAAGTAATTTAAGTGATACCGTCCTTTTACATAAAAGGAAAAGGAAGCTAAACCTTTCAGGTTTACTTAGCTAGTATTGGGGCGGCCCATTTTGAACTAAGTTCAAGGCCCTGATCACACAGCCCTGTGCTGGGCTCCACCTTTTGTGACTAGGGATGGAGATGAGTCAAGAGTGTCTCGAAGGGTCTGTGAAAGTCTTTCCTTTAAAACGAGGAATGCTCCCTGCGTTCTCAGCCTCAGTGAATGAGGAAACACATTCTCTGACTGCGGTGGAAACAACCTTTCAACTACCATTCTTGCCTGAAGCTGAGAGTGGGCTTCCCCACTACCTTAGGATCTTAATGTTCTATGTGGCTGACAGCAGCTCTGCAGGAGATGAGGCTACAGGAGAAGCCCAACTCCCTGTCTTTGTCACTGTCCTGACTGCACTGGAGCCATGCGACTGTCATTTGTTACAAATGGGTAACTGAGAACAGTTTGCTGCTATCAGAAAAAGCTCAAATGTAAAGATGCCTTCTAACTCCAGATGGTTCCTTCTTGTCCCACACTTTGGAGTCAGTAAAAGAAGGTTCTCAAGTGTCTAGTTTTATCAGTATGACTTATTTCAAGAGAAGCTGCATCTGTACAACCTCTCTTCCAGCAGGGTGTTGCTGAGCCTGGAGAGGAAGATGAGAGAAGCAAGACAACATGTAGGCTGACAGACAGACTGGGACAGACCCCTGTCTCCACCGATTTCTGATCTCGAGCACTTGATGCTGTAATTGCTTCCTCTCCCCTCCCCTCCTCTCGCCTTTCTCCTCTACTGATCTGACTCTTGCTCATTCCCTCCTACTCCTATCTCGTCCACTTTTCAACATGAGCCCATTTAAGATACTCAGGGCACACAGTTTTTCCTTGACCTCAGGAGATGCTTTCCTGTTTGCCTTGATACCTGGTTTGCCAAAATCACTTAAGCACTTAAGAATTATTTTGTCCATGAATCAGAGAACAGAGTGGTCGGCAGTTATGTTAGGATTCTGTATATCTGTGTGGCGTGTGCCCTGTTGGGCGAGTGCTAAGATAACTACTGTGAAAGAACTGGGAGCCAGGGCCTTGCTTGGAGAAGGGAGAGCTGAGCTGTTATTTGAGTCACTCCATCTTTTGTTGCTCTCCTTGAGGGTGTGTTTCCTTTTCTGAAAGCTGGTTGAATTGAATGAATGTGTTTAGTGTTTAGTCATGAAATCGCTGAGTAATACATCTTTCCCCCTCACTCCTTGGAGTGACCATCAGAGCTGGTTTCGAGAGAGGATCTTGTCCTTGACCACTTCGGTGCTTGTTGATAGTTAGCGTCACAGTCTGTACCATTTTCATCTTCCTGTCCAGTGTCATTGCCTGCTGGTGTGGGTATAATGGCTGAAGGACAGACTCTGGAGGCAGATGTGACTCACCACGTGTGCATAAGGTTCTGACACTACAGCTAATGTTATCTTGGGTGAGTTGTATCCCCTAAGCTAGCAATCCTTTACGACGACAGGAACTTTGTGTCCTCATTTAAAAAGAAAGAAGGGAAGGGAGGGGAGAGAAAGTTCTCATCAGCAGAGCTTTAGGCTGATGGACATGCTTATTTAGGTTCATGTGTGAGCTATTTCTGGCTTGATTTGTGAAAAAAAAAAAAAAAAATCTGAAGACCACTCCAAGGCAGCCAGAGAGAAGATTGCAGACCTACAGCCCTGGATGCTGGAGAAAGAGGTTTTCGTCCTGAGTTCCAAAAGAGAAGGGCTCTATTGGGCTTAGCAAACACAGTTTATCTACTCTGGGAGCCCAGATCTGTGTTATCAGGTTGGGGATGGTGTACTAGATGAGCTGTGGGGGACCCCTCAGAGGGGCTTTTCCTTTTAAGTGTTTTTCTACTATTTCACCATTGCAACATGTCTTACCATGTGAAACATTAACCCCATCGCTCTCTTGAAAGGGGTTGCCCTTTGAGAATGTGAATGTATAGAAGAGTCCTGTGTCCACCGAGACAAGCAGCGGTGCGGTGGGGAACTGAGTAGCCGGATTTCAGTGTCCCGGGGTAAGGTTAGGAAGCCATGTTCTTGCTGGATGGCAGTGGGACTGAAGAGTAACATCTACGCTGAAAATTAAATGGATTAAAGTAAATGGATACAAGTCCTGACTCTTCCAGTACCCAGATACCTCCATCCTGAAGATTCCACACCACCATCTGATAGATGTTTCATGAGCTTGAGTCTGGGGAGAGAGTCCTCTCTCCACCCTCCTCTTGACATTTGGAACTTGGTGTAGGAGCGAACACCAGTAGAATTTTTCCAGCAAGTGTCTGCATTTGTTAGATTGTAAAGCTCAATCACCAATAATTAGCACAAAAGCAGTTACACTAACTCAAACAACATAGGCTAATTAAAACCTTTTCTGGCTCATCAAAACCCACTGTTCTACATCTGAGTGTGAGTTGATTGATAGATTAAGCAACAATGAAATTGTAGGAGGAAAAAACTTAACATTGAAAAGCTTTAAAACATCATTAACATTCTCTTTTGAACAGATACCATTTTTCTGAAAAGAATTCTGAAGCAAACTTGTGAACTGATACACTCCATTAACCCATCCCGGTTAGTAACACCTTGGTCCCAATTGACTCCATAGCTACATCAGATCATCAGTTCCATCTTCACTAAATGCTCAGAATTAGGCCACTTCTCTGCACCTTGTTGGATACAGCCCAAGACCAAGTCACCGTCTTCTCCCACTGGCTTATTGCAAAAGGCCCTTATCTGAGCTCCCTGCTGTGCCCTCACTCCTGCACCAGCTGCTTCCCACCCAGCCACCAAAGTGACCCCACTGGTCCTCAAAACTCAGTGCTTTTCTCACTTAGGAACAAAACCTGCATGATGGTCGTTTCCCCACTGACCTGTCAGGAAGGAGGGAAATTTCTCTCTACTCCTCTGGGTTCTTCTTGACTGCAGTCAGGTTACCATCAGGTGGATTCACAGGAGAAAAGAACAAATTGAGTTACAGACATTTGGAGAATCTATATAGAAGATGGACTTTCAACTAAAGGGGCAAAATGAGGTATATTCTGAGCTAAGGAATGGCAGATGACCCAGGAGCCCTCTCTTGATTGGCCTCAGCTTGAAATAATCCACCAGCCAAAGTAAATTGTGTTGGGAAAAGCCGCTTCTAGACATCCCAGGGGAAGCCTCGGACCACATGGGTCTCCTTCATATTGCTTCAGCTCCCCCACGAGAAGGCCCTGAGCACTCACTATCCATCAGTCTGCAACATGCCCGCCGCATTTCCTCACAACTCCCCCAGCTGGTGTCCTTGAGGACTTTATTCAGCTGTCACGTCACTGAGCCCTTCCCTGGCCATTTCATCCAAAATGTCAGTCATTGATGAACAGTGCCCTTCCCTTCATACACAAATACAGACATACTTCATGGCCCCATTTTGCTTTTTTTGCTGTTTTAGTGCTACAATTTTATAGCCTATTTTACTTCTTTATCTTGTGTACTTTTCAGTCTTCCCATCAGAAGGTAAGTTCCAGGAGGACAAGGATTTGGGTCTGTTTTATTCATGACTCTATCCTGTGATGGCCAGAGGTGTGTCCAGCACTCAAAAGATGCTCAGTAAATAGTTGGGTGACTTAATGAATGAATCCACTCCTCCAGGGTAGTGCTGGTATTTTGGTGTAAAGTGGACTTAACTTGGAAATGATTACCTTTTGATGTCCATAGATAACTCAGTTCTTGGCTCAAACCCTATTCTGCAAAATCCCTGCAGTCACTGAGTGGTTTGTACCAAGTCAGGTTCCCAGACTCTGCATTGTTGTGACTTTTTGTAAAGAGAAAAATTCCAGTTTGAGAAACTTCAGCTAATGTTTTGTACTATAAACTATCTTTCAATTAACACTATGAAAAAGACATGTTAAATTAAAATATTTAAAAAACCATCCCTTGAAATGTTAAGATCCCTAGACTCTGAAAATATATTCTAAGCAGAGAAACTTCAAGCCTTCAAGCCCTTTTAGGGACAAGAGCTCCTGGGTCTGAGTGAGGCTCTCTGGAAGAACTGGTAGCTCATGGTAGCTAATTTATTTATTTTTGCCTTTTAAATGGAGTTTTTTCAATATAGCAGGATTTTAAAGATTAAATGAGAAAGTGCCAGGAAACCTTTAGTCCAGCCCGCCATGCAGAGGGCTGCAATGTTCATTTCTTTCCTTTCTTCCTCCAAACTGATGCACCTGTAACGACTATTGAACTAATTTACAGTCTTGCTTCATTCTGTTGTGCTTCAGTATAAGTTCCCTCCAGGAGTTTCTCTTAGAAAACTACTTCCTACCGCCTAGGACACTAAGAGGAAAGTATCCAAATGACCAAGACTGTAAAATCAGCGGCTTTCAGAGCCACACTTTTGAAACCCTCTGTTCAAATGAAATTGCTCTTGGAACCCTGATGATATTTCAGGGACTGGCAATTCAGGGCTGGAGCAGATATGGCCCTGCCCCCATGGCCTCCACCACCTGATGGAGAAGACAAGGACTGTACATAGTAGGAGAGGGTGGACACCTGGTGCCCTTGGTCCTGCCCTGAAAGGTGGAGTCACCGCTGTAGGAGGGAGCTGGACAACCTGGGAGACGGGAATGAAGGAGCTTGTGTGCTGGTCACTCGAGGGTCCCCCTACGTGAGAACTGCTTCTGGATCCTATCAAAGTGCCAGTTCTCACCTCCTGAGACCGTGTTAGTTCCAGTGCCCAGCGCTTCGAATACACAGCAGCCTTGGGCAACAGCAGCCGAGGGATTGCGTACCAGCTAAAGTAGACTTCATTAGCAGCTCATTCTTGGGAGCTAAATTAGACCTTTTAAATTTGGGTCCATGGTTCCTTTGAGGATTTCTGTAGAAATTTTATGCCCTATTTTATACACTGTTTTTACATTTCTACACCTGTATTTGTTTAGGAAAAAGAATCTAACACCTTTCTGAAGGAGGACTTGTCTCCATTCCTTCAGATGTAAAGACAGGGTGTGGAGGATAGTCCAGAGTTCTTTTCAAAGCAGGGAATGAGAAGGAGTTGGGGAAGGGAAGATCTGGGTGAGGGAAAACCACTGGCTTAGGAGCTAGAAGGTCGAACTGGCCTTTACTGGTCTTCAAACAAATGTGGGGTCAGTCAGGTGATCGTAGAGTTAGTTCATTGTCACTGGTGAGACATATCTAGATCAACTGGAGCAGACCATGTCTGGTCACCCTACCTCAGGCTCTGGAGAAGGACTGGCTCACCCTCGACCAGTGGGAAGTCAGGGCCCATGGAGACATGGGGCCCTCGGGGTAATATTAATCTGTGGATGCCTGTAGGAGAGTCTGGAGGCGGGTAGTGGTGTCTTTCCTCCAATTTTCAATCTAATGTAAAGTGGAGAAGAGGGTGAGCACTCTTGGGGCTGAGCCACTTGCAGCTCCTGACTCTGATGATGCAGGAAGTCTTTCCAAGACACACACACACACACACACATACACGGATGCTCCAGAGAGCACAAGTCAAGGTACCTCACCTGCCTCCTGCCAGACAGAGGGTAGCAGGGTTCCCCCTCACTCGGGTGCATGGTTCACCCTATACTTAATCCCATGCATGTCTGCGGTTGGCCCCTAGGCTCTTGGTCGTGGAGTTTAGAGCTGGAGAGCAGATTTTCCCTCTGTGCAAAGCTAACAGGTCCCTGGGATTCTTGGTGTCTTTGGTCTGTCTTGCTAGCACTGGACTCTAGTCTGTGAGCTAACCAGCTCTGAGTGGAACACACAGGAAAGACCAGCTTATTCAATGAGCTCTTCTAGAGCGCCGATGGGGCACAGAGCTGTTGCTGAGGGCATAAGTAACAGCACACGTCCTAGCTACTCCCAGTCCAGCAGTGAGCCTGGAGGGGATTGCAGGACAGGCTCCCAGAAGGGACACAATGATGGATGCTGGCAGACAGTCTTCCTAGAAGAGAGGCTCTTTGAGTTAGACAGGACCTGTAAGGTACACAGGATTTGCTGGCTGGAGGCCACTGTGAGATTACAGCAATTTGAGTGAGCACTTTAAACTCTAAGCAAAACAATGTCTAATGAGAAAAATCCGGAGACAACTCGATCATCACAGGGCAATGGTCTCAGCCCACTCTCTGCCCCTTGCTAATTAACATCTCAAGTGGTGCACCTCCCTCATGAGATTAGTGCCACCTTAAGGGCAGAGCATGGAAACCGTATTGAACATACTGAATACATTTACATGTTTTAAACCTGCCTCCTCTCCTGTTACAGATGCCTCCCTGAGAGGTTTCCAGAGAGGCAGGTCACTCACTCACTCATCCCTTCTTCAGTACACGTGTGTGTGTGTGTGTGTGTGTGTGTGTGTGTGTGTGTGTGTGTGTGTGTGTGAAGAGACATTTCCTTGTTTAGTGACTTAGTGACTCCCAGGCAGCCAGAGTCACCTGGGAGTTGCTAGGAGTAGATTTTCAGATCCCACCCAGTAAGGTCAAGGTTCCCACACTCTACTGTCGACCAGTCACCCAGCTGCTTGATGAGCCCCCAGGGGTGTTCGCAGAGCAGTGGGCCCCTAACCAGGCTTCTCAGACTCCTGCTCCCTGTTCCCTGCCACTCCAACCTCCAATTTGACTGAGGGGCAGCTCTTAAGCACCGAACCCCCGCTGACGCCAGCTGAAATGTCACTCTAGGAAAGGACCCCCTGGGCATTACAAATCCAGACAAGCCCTGTAAGGGCCTCCGACCTGTGAGGGGACAACTTGCTTCTCCCGCTCCCTGCAACAGCCTCACTGCACATGTGCAGACCCTGGCCCGCGGCCCCTGAGATCAGAAGACAGAAAGAGGGCATGCCCAGACCCCTTTCCAGCTCTGTCTCCCGGACAGTTCAGGAGGCCTCAGGCCTGGACTGAAGGGAATAGGAAGGAAATGGGGAGGGGCACCTGAAGTTCTGTGTCCCATAACCCTTGTCTGGCTTGGGGCCACTGTGGGTGTGGGCTGTGCTGTGGGAAAGCTGGGGGCCGAGCACCCTGCCGCTTAGCAAGCGGCTTGCTTTTCCATCCTCAGGCCTGATGCCCTCTCCCCACTGACAGACAGAAATGGACACCGAGTGTCACCCAGGAAGAGGTGCAGAGCACGAATCCCTTTTCCTACTTTTACCTTGTGCTGTTAAGGGAGCCCTTTCTTCTCAACGAGAGTCTGCATTTCTTACACTGGCGACCTTGTCTTGCTCACAGCGCTGTTCTCTGGCAGGCACAGAGTGACTCTCCGTCAACAGGAACGACTGGCTGAAGGACATATGTGTATCTGTGTCCCTTGGTGTCTCTCTGTGCTTATGGACATGTCTGTGTCCCTTTGGGCTCCCTCTGTGACCCCACGAGACCTGGCCTCCACGTCTGTGCGCCTCTGTGTGTGTCCATCTCTGGAAGTCCCCATATTAGAGGTCAGTTTCTGCCAGTGTCCTGACTCCTCCTTAAGTTGATTGTCTTTCCTGCTGCATGTTAGCCTCCTCTGCCCAGAGCCAGGGGTTTTGAGGTTCAGCCCTCCAGTAACACCTCTACACAGACCCTCCCAGTCAGTGGCCCCGGGAGGAAATGCCATCCTTGCCTTTTACTCCCCGCCCATCCAATTCGCCATCACGTGCCCCATCTGTTGGCTACATTGTGGTTCACTGGTTCGAGCCCAGCAGGCACTTTCTGACTTGCCTGGTGACAGGTCAGGAGCTTGGAGCCATCGGGTCAGGACCCTGCCTCAGAGCCCTGTGGGAGCTGGGCCAGCAGGCTCCTGTGAGGAATACACTGGTATATCTCGTCTTCTCCAGCTTTGTAAATCAGGAGTGTGAAGGGGGTAAACAGGAGAGCCTAAGGGCCTAAGAGGCTTACGTGCCCACCTGCCAGCTACAGAGGAGAGTCTGTTAATGAGACCACTTTCCAGGAAGGTCAGCTCAGCTGGGGTTGCCTATGCAGAAGCAGATGCTAATGAGGACTGGCTGGGGGACAGGCACCTAACGAGGTTAGAGTGGGCCTAATGGCTCCTGCGACATGTCAAGACCAGAGCTCAACCATGATCAAGGGGCTCCAATAATGAGGGACTGCAGGGTCAGCACGGGGCCATGAGGTCAACCTGCCCACTGAAAGAACAAGGTGAGCAGCTCTGATGTTCCCCACAGCGCCCTCCCTGACCTCGGGAGCAGGCGCAGCAGAGGAGCAATGATGAGTCATGGGACTGGGCCCTAGAGGCTCTGATGTGGACGTTCTGATGAAGGCTCAGGCTCTTCCCCAGGTGGAGCTAGAAAAGTGGCCACTTGGGGCTGAGCCATTTGCAGCTCCTGGCTCTGCAAGAGCCCTCGATGATGCTAATAGAAGCATCCATTAAGCCGTCTGTGGGTATGCAGGAAGTCTTTCTGAAACACATGTACCCCTCTTCAGAAAGCACAAAGTCAGGCTCTGCCTCCTGCCAAAGAGAGGAAAGCAGGGCTCCCCTTCACTCTATGCACAGCCCACCCCACACTTAACCCCAAGCCCTTGCAGACTAAGCGCCTGTGGGCACCCAGGTGCCAAGTAGGCAGCTGACAGAGCACATGCCCAAATGGCAAAGTCCTTTCGCAAGTCTGATCGTTTTCATTTCTCTCCTCCCCGCCCAACCCCCTTTTTTTTGATCCACATTTAAAAAGGACTTTATCATGTGGCTACCTGACATCATGTTTGATAGATCACTCACTATGCAATTTTTGGCAGGCTTCTCAGGAGTTCAGAGAATTGAATATCTACTAATTTATGTGACAGCTAATTATATGAAAAGGCTTCTCCACATGTAGAGCTAAAAAAAAAAAAAATTAAAAAGAAATGATTCTGAGTGCTGCTTCATTTCAGCAATAAATATTCATCTATAGATGTGGGAATAATTACACCCCTATCCCTTTCATTAAGATGTGTTTTCCGTGAATTTTCCCTTGTTGGGTTGACAGTTACTTAACGAACTGTTAGAATCTATGTTGCTTTAATTAATTGTACAATGCATTTTATATTTTTAAGAAAATCCTAAGAATAATTTCACTTTACCATGTGGAATATAAAGAAACCCAAGAAATAAGCAGACGCAACAAAACCTTACCCTGGGACTCTGGCCACAGAAGTGTTAGCAGAGGGGAGGTTGCTGGGTGGCAGGAAAAGGGCGTGGGGGCCAGTGGACAATGGCAGGCTCTCGGAAATCGGTGATGAGTGTGTCAAATACCATCTATGTGACGGAGAGTGAAACTGCACACCAAGAATGTATGTATTGTTGTGAAACAGTGTTGTCGCAAGAAAATGTCTATAAAAAAAAAAGGCCCTTAGAATCATCGGTCACAGGAAATTAAATATTTCAACTTTAATTTCTAAATAATAAATTGTAAGGTGAGCAACCCGAGACTTTCAACCATAAAAATGCTGCACTAGTAGAGAATTCCATAGGGGACATGGAGGGAAGACACAAGTTCAAAGAGAATAGCTGCCCTTGAAAATGTCTAGTGGTTCAAGAGAGTGGGCTGAGTGTCTTTAGCATAGACAAGGGCGAGTATTAAATTACTTCTGTGCTTGCACCCTGTGTGATAGTTTAAAGTCTTGTGGCAGTTTTATTTTAAAATACAAATATTTATCCAATGCCAGAAGCCACATCCTTTGCAAGTTTTCACACTTGTGTAAAAAATATTAAACACTAACTCAAAAACATGCAGGCCAGAACACATAATTTATAAAGGGGGGCAGGGTGTGGACCAAGAGCAAAAGCTCTTTGAACACAGGTGACGGCTCCTCTGGCCGTTGACCCCACCTTCTCCTGGAGGGAAGCAGGGATGGAAGCCAGGTCTGGAAACTGCTGCTTGTGGAGACTGCAGGGCCTTGGCCACACTGTCCTCCAGTGTCCTGAACGTTGGCCGCTGGGGCCGCCCCTAGCATGCTGGTGGGCTGCTTCTCTGCTCCACAATGAATTAAAATGCCCTTGGTTGGGGGAGAGGCAGAGCCTAGTCTGGGGGCGTGGGGCGGGGGGTTCCTGGCAGAATGCAGGCCCACAGCTTAGAGAGGTGGAACCAGGTTAGGCCCAGAGTCTCTGCAAATAGCCACCATCCTTGCCTCACAACCAATTGGGTTGTCTGGTTGACTCGACCTGAGGGAGCCCTTGTCCACAGAGGCATGGTTTAACTTCACAGAAAGCAGAGATGCTGTCTCTGAAGGGAAGCTTGAAGCCCAGTTTGAGGCAGTGGCTGGGAGATTAGTTCTAATCACCAAAGACATGTTTGGTTGTGTGTAACCCTTCCGCCCCCTCCCCACCCCATACTTCTCCCATGAGGTCCTGCTCTGCGTGTCTGGTGGGCCTAAGAGGATATGGCTGTCCTGGCCTTGTCTTCTCCCCGCCAAACCCTCCCCAAAGCCCTGAATCTGTGGACTAGGCTGAGAAGAGGTCTCCCTGAGAGAAAGCAGCATCCTTCACCAGGTGCCAGGGGCAGGAGGATGGCTGGGGATGGGGTAGAGAGACAGCGTTGTCTTCTCTAGTGAGAATCGGGGGATGAAGGCAGCTGAGTGAATCTTCTCCTCTAGCTGCTGTGCCGCCTCCTCCAGCTGCAGAGGGCGCCACTGAGCATGGTGGTAGAAGGCAGGAAACAGGGCCAACTACGATCCAGTGCTGGCAAGCAGGCCCACACCGTGACACGGGCACCTGCTGACTCCCACAAACTAGCCGTATGAGTTGGCCCAGCCATTCTGGCTCGGACCTCAGTTTCCTCCTGCTTCCTCAGTTTCCTCCTCTGCAAACAGAGCTCTGTGAACAGTGAGGATCCAGTCCGCTGTGGGAAAATGCCCGAAGACGTGACCTGCTCTTCTTGGGGGAGTCCTGACTGCTTGGCTCTGCTCCCCCAGTAGTGAGACCTGTGGGCCCGGTTCCTCAGAACCCCTGCTGCAGCCCCTCTCCTGACAGTCTGCAGAGTTGGTCTCCCCGCTCCCTCACCTGTGTGGTTAGGAGACCCCAGAGAAAGGCGGTGGAGGGGGTGGGAAGCTGTCTGATGTGGAGTGACAGATGGGAGAGGTGGGGTGACAGAGGGGTCACACAGCAGCCGTCTGCTTGATGCTGTGGAAGCTGATCCGCGTGGGCGAGGTGGGGATGGACATGGCCCGGGCCACGGGCACGCGGAGGGAGTGATGGTCCTGCCAGCGGTGCCACCTCTTCCTCACAGCCGAACGTACCTGTGGGGAGGCAGAGGCTCAGCTGGGCCCGTGAGGCCAATGCTGGGGTCTGGGACAGTCCTCTCACTGCTCCCGGCCCCCTACAGGGCTGCTGCCACCCTC